>MU227745.1:49503-85380 GCA_018584345.1 Thuja plicata
CAAGGTAAACCAACAGACAGTTATTTGTTTCAAGTATTTCAAAGGCATGCATCTTGTAGGGACTTAATAATTGGAGAAGTATTGATTGGTGGATTAAATTGGATAAATTTTTGAGGCCACTGATTCAACCCCCCCCCCTCTCAGTTATTACTAACAGGATGTTCATAGATAGGGAGGATAGGCTTGGGATAAGCAAGATCATGATAGGGTATCATGGATGAGAGAAAGTAAATAGGGTGGTGGAAAGGATAATGGATGCGAGGATACATGTGTGTTCATGGATATGTTCAACCTTGTTAAGATCACCAAAAGGAACATGGATGCTCACAGGCTAGCTCGATGTAAGATATGATGGATAAGATGACATGGAAGGAACTTGCCCCCAGTAAAGAGTGCAAGTAGGAGGAATTATGCATGATGCATTTTTTTTAGGTTTTCATCATGGTACTTATCCAAGGTGCCACAAGAAGTGGTTTTCACCATAGGATGAATTGATTTGTCTTTACTTTTTCTACCAAGGCACCTATTTACCAGGTTTTCACCAAGAAACTTTTTCTTTTTTTGTACTTATAATTTTATGGAGGAACTTAAGCTTCTAGCTCTTTAGATAGTACTCCTTTGAAAGATATGCTATGATAGGCCAAGGGTGCTGAAAAGTATGCTCGAATATGTTGATAGGGTGATGGTAGGAAATGAAATGGAGGATAAGGGAGATGGTAGCCAAGGATTTATGTGATGGGTTGGATAACATGGATAGAAGGATATGGGATGGATGGGTAGTAGGTAGGTGAGGGATATTGGATAGGGTATTAAAAGGTTTGTGTAGAGGTAGAGGGAAATGGTGATAAGATCAACATTGACATACCCCTTGAAGGGTAGTGGACGAATGGAGGAAAAATGGATGGAATAGCTTGAGGCTTTGATGTATTAGTTGATTTGGAACTTGGTATACTAGGACCCAAGATGGATGTGGAAGGGGGTGAAGTATTCAAGCTCATGGATTTTGGGGCACAAGGACCCAAAATAGAGTTAGAAGATGGGAGATGTTTAGATAGAGATGAAGTGAAAGACTTTGGAAGCTTGGATGCCAACTCTTACTTTTCCTTTTTGTTCAAGTATTTTAAGAGAGACTTCGGAATCCTTATAACTTTGATTTTGTTTTTGTATCCAAGTCCTTTAGAAGAGACTTGGGAATCCACATGATAGCTTTTGATTTTCCTTTTATTTTGGATTATTTAGAATGCAATTCTTCCATGATGGATTTAGGAACCCATATTTTCTTTGATTTTAATCTTTGCTTAGGTTTAGAATGCAATTCTTCCATGATGGATTTAGGAACCCATATTTTCTTTGATATTATTTTTTTCTCAATGGACCCTTGTGGTCTCTTGAATATTTCATTTTTCTTTGTAGTCACATGTTGATTATATTGGACATAGTGATATTCATATGAAAGTGGATTCTTGTATTTATGATTTTTTGTTTTACATCCAAATTTCTTCCAAAAGACTTGGGGAGTGTGGATGAATAAGACCGATATGGATGGTTCATTTGGATGGGTTGATAGGGAGAGTTAAAGGATGTATGTATTTTTTTTATCTTGGTAGGGGATAGGGTAAGTGGATGGCAAGCTAGTAGTGATAGGCATGTTGGATGGAGGGATATAAGGACCCAATATAGATGGAAGGTTTGATGCTTTCAACTTTGGGATATAGGGACCAAGGATGGATTTGGAGGATGGAGAAGGATGATGCTTATGTTTGAATGGAGGGATATAAGGTATGCAAGGGGTATAAACATCTTTAGAGTGAGTTACATGACCAAGGCTCTTCTTTTTAGAATTCATCTTTATATCAATAGGTGCATGAGCAGCTTTGATAGGAGAAACTTAAGCTTTAGGGGATTTATTGTTCTGCAAGGGATTTTGAGGAATGATGGTTTCTTGAGGTGGATATGGAGAAGTATGACAAGGAGATGATGGGATGCTCTGATCTTGACAAGGATCATTAGATGGTTTAGAAAGGGTACTTTTCTCTTGATTTTCAATAGGTTCATTAGAGATGGTGGAAAGTATATCTTGATCTTGCGTGGGAGATGGAGGGATATCTTCTTGGAAGAAATGGAAGGGGATGATGAAATTATCATGAGACTCTTGAGATGTGTGAATTTTGTCAACCATTGGATAAGGATGGATGGTGTCTTGATCTTGATCATTATTGATATTTGTTTCTTCACATTGTGGATTGCCCTTTTGACATGGAGCCACTTCTAAGGATGAGGTAGGAGTTTGGATATGCATATGGGATTTTTGACAGGCTAATGGACAACCATTTGGAATGGGCATGATAGGCGTTGAAGGACATAGAAGCTTTGGGTCTATGATTTGTGAAGCCTGAGAAAGACTTGTAGACATATGTTGATTAGCTTGGATCTCTTTTAGAGGTAGTCCTTGAGGGTAGACATAATCATCATTGTTAGGAATAAGGTGTCTCAACCTTGGATAATTCCTATTCTTATTATTTTTTTTGTAAAATATATTTCTTGCAAATAATTTAATTAAGTGTGAGTGTACATGTCTAGTTGGCATGTTGATGTGTCACTCCACTTGATGTGTTGGCATGTTAAATTGTGTGTAAGGAGATCATGGCTGAAATGGTTACGACGGATTCCTATGACATGTAAGAGCTATTTCTAGAAGATTCAATGATGGGTGAAGACATGCAATGACATGTGGCAACTGATAAAGTTGAGCACTATACACTCTTCCACAATCGTGGGGTTTGGGGCATCGTCACAAAAAAAAATTAGGGTTCCTATTTTCTTGGAGAATGGTAAAACCCTAATATGGCTATCTTTGGAAGTTGCCCTAAAAAGAAAAGCGCATGATATAAGTATTTTTAGGGTTGCAGACAGATATAGAAAAAGAGTGTATTGTTTGTATGATCTGGTGCTACTGGATTTGTCTTTGTGTGTCGATTGTCTCCTGAAAGAACTTGCATTGCAAGTGTGTTGTAACCGTTGTGTTGAAGATAATACATTGTGCAGGTTTTGGAGTGTTGGGGGTTTTTACCGAAAGCTTTTCCCCAAGGTAAATCATTGTGTCATTCTCTATTTTCTGTATGCATGGTATATGGCTGCAATATCATTGTTAAAGTAGTTAATGAATTTGAAATTGTAAGGATTTAAAATAATTTGCACAATACTTTCATTTAGAGATTAGTGTAGGAAGATGTTTCCGCCCCTGAGTTTCCTTACAATCATTAGGCTCATTTCTTGATAGAGATGGTGTGGCTGGTTTTGAAGCTTTAGGAGATGGAGGAATGGTGGAAGAAGTATATGTGATATGTGAACCATTGCTAGACATGGATTCCTGATATTTATCATGCTTGAGATTAGTATCTTGTTCTTCTTTAGATAAACCATTAGGATTGTCCGGTTTAATTATGCCATCATCTATGGGATCTTGGATTTTATGTTTCAACTCCATGCAAGATGAAGTTTTATGCTCATTGCTTCGATGATATGTACAATAGGTACTCAAGAACTTCAATCTATGTGATGTGACTTAAGGTAATGTGATGAGATCATGCTCAAGAAGTTCTTCCAATTTTGATTCATAATATTGTCCCAAAGGAAAGAAATCCCTCTTGCATTTAACCCAAGGTTTTTCTTTCATGAGGTTACTAATCCCATTAGAGGAAGACTTTGTGGTATTTTCAGCGACTTTTAAGGCTTTGGAGCCACTCTCTTGATCAAAGATAGGATGGTCATGAAATTGTTCTTGATCAAAGATGGGTTTTTTGTGCTTAGATGCTTCTTTGTTTGAAGAAAAGGGAAGTATGGATGGATCAAAATCATAGATAAAATGATATATTGATCTTCATGAGGACTTGTTGGATGGTGTATCCTTTTCCCCCTTTAATTATTGGAGTTCAGATTGCAAAGTTTGAAGTTGTTTTGATATATCTACCATAAGAATCTCTTCTTTCGCGTTGTTAGGACCATAAGGTTTAGCCCATTTCCTTTTAGAAAATGTAATATTGGCTTGATGCACTTTCTTAGAAGATTGAAGAGAAGGTATGATGAATCGATTGATTACTTGACAGGTGCTGAAGTGATATCTAAAGTGTTGACTAAGTCCAAGACAAAAAGACAAAAGAGATAATGTCCAACTGAGAGAGAGATAGCAACAACTCTAATCTTGAGTCAAGGTTAACAAACCTACTCTCGCAACTCAGGATAAGGACAGCATAGACAAAGATGATTAAGATAACAAGTCACTTGGACTAGCACAACAAAGTTAGATTTTGAGACAGCAAGCGAGTTAGACTGTCAACATATTGTGACCAACAACAAACCAGTAGTGATGTTGTGAGAACATAGATTTTTTGAAAATTTGGACAGAACCGTCACGATACAATACCAATTTAGACAACAATTCGACTGATTTTCATAGTTTTGACACTAGATGCAGAAACCTGGACAAGAGTTTGACAGTTTAACACCTAAGAGTGTAGATTTGGAATTGTTTGAGCATTTTGATATTTGTTTTGAATGTTTTGGTTTCTATTTTGATGTTTCACTCATGCAAGACACATCAAGAAGAATGGTTGTTGTAAAAAGAATAGACACACCACAACCTAGGTAAGCCAGGCCAATATCTGTTGAATTCTCACTTGAAATGAAGTTCAGCCATGCCTACTCATAGTGGACAACTTAGAAGCTTGGAGGCACGGGTTCCTCCTTACAATGCACTCACTTCTCAAGCACACCAAACTTCAAATCCCAAGGGTAATCACTTCCTAAGGGGTCGTTGTCTCTACTAAGAACCGTGAAAATGTGGGACGTCTTAGTCGGTCTCAAACCTTCCGTGCCAGCAGATAGAGGTATTTTTGGTTACTAGAACAAATTTTTTAGGCAGGGCATCCGTTCAAGTGGCTATACATGTGGCAGATTAGCCCCGTTAAGGAGGCCTCCTAGCCTATAGAAGTTAAGTTCTGTGGGTTTTTACGCACCATGAGGCTACTGAGGGAGATATTTTGTCGGCATAGAAAAATCAACACCTGTTCACTGTGAGATTAATCACAATGACATTTTTTATATACAAGTTTGGAAGGGCTTGGCTTTAGCCTGTTACCGGTTGGACAATCCCTCTCACCGACTCTATTAAAGCTCTCGGGAGGTAGCCACGCTAAATGACTTGCATGAATTTCTCTTTCACCTAAGATCTGCGAAGGTGAGGGGAGAGGATATGTTCATGCAATTCTTTTGAATTACAAATCTAAAGATCACTTCAAACACATAAGCAAAGTGATTCTTTTTAAGCACCAAATCTGAAGTGTTATTTAATTACAAAACGCAAATATGATATTTTTGGAAGACACACAAAGTCTTCGACAAGCGTCCCGCATCAAAGTCATTAGTAGTTTATGGTTTTTTCTTCATTTACAATGTCCTAAAAACCACTATTAGGTTGTAATCAAAAGATAAGCATCAAGAACAACAAAGCCAAAGATTGGTCAGTATTAGAAAAATTATAAAATCAAAAAACTGATTGCATATTTAGAATATATTAAAAATCATGCACTTTGAAAAAAAATGCACTAAAAAATGTTACCGTATGAGCCCAAACGAGGCTCCGAAAGCTGAAAAATAAAGGATTAGATAGGTACAATATTCAAAATCTTTTTTTTCTGATAAAGCTATGAATAAAAACCAGAAACTAATCCCAACCCAATAATCTTCAAGAAATTCTACAAAAAAATTTAAAAAAAAATGCTCAAAAAAAGGACATAAAATGAGCAAGTTATGGCCCTCTGAAGATAGACTACAAAATCAAAATGCTCAATGGTGAAGGCAGAGAATTTTCAACCCCTGCTGACGTCAGCAAATCACTGTGTTAAATTTGATGGTTTCCTGGCCATCACAGAAGGCCATGTTGAATGATGGTTTGATGGCTGTCAAATTTAACATAGTAAAAAATGAAAGATTTTTTTTTTGAGATTTTGTATTTTAGATTTTTTTTTTTTTTTCAAAAAATCTGCCTCGGGCTGCGTGTAGAAGGTCGTACAGCCTGTTTGGGCAAAATAATTTTTACCACAGATTTGACTTTCGTCGGATATGGGCGAGTTTATAGTCATTTTCAACCGAAACGATGATCCAGACGTGATGGTGCAATCAGATTTGGCTAAAAAAGAGATGTGGATAAGCCCCACGGTGGGCGCCAAAAATGTAAGTGTGAATTTGGGTACCTGCAGCTGCAAACACACACATTTCAATAGATCATTGCATGGTTAGTCCAAATCAAATATGATAAACGAACGACTAATCTAAATCGATTTATTGCCTTCTAGTAGGAAGGAGTATGAATCTTTCTCTTAGATCATCGCAAGAAATAGTGACTACACCATATCCTAAATGAAGGATTTAAAAGAGAGCTAAATGATGAAACTAGAATGAATATGCAAATGTAAGATTGATCCCAAGCTAATCAGATTGATTTTATGACACCAATTTGAAATGTTAATGTTCTTTACAAAGCACCAAATTGAAATGTACTCTAGATCATTATGGTTTGCATGATTGAAAGTAAACTAACAATTAATCAATCAAAAAGCTATGAAATGCTAAAATGCTTGAAAGCTTAAGAAATGAAAACTGCATAATAACAATAGCTAAAAACTGGGATCCTTTGTGAAGGAAATGAAGCTCTCTTTTATAGAAAATCTCTCACAAATTGACAATCGAGATTAGAGGAAATAAGAGGCTCAAATTTGATTTGAGGAACCACAATCCATGTGCAAGCAATTTGATTGGTCGAAAGATTCAGTCTTTTTGGAAACTTCCAAATTGATTTTTAGTTAACAACTTTGTTTCCAAAATGATAAATAGATAAGATTAAGTTAACTAAATAAAACAGATTTGTTTCCAAAATGAGAAAATATAATAATAAATTAACTGAATAAAACAAATTTATTTCCAATTCAAAAAAAATTAGTTGATGACATCATATGCATTTTTAAAGATTTAATTGATTTTAAATGCACATTTTGTTTCTATTAATTAATTCAATTCCTTTTTGAATTTTATTGACAATTTAGTAATTGTATTTAATTAATATATTAGAATATCAATTAAATAAGTAACTTAAGGTTTATTTGTCAATATATTGTATTTTCAAGAATTAATTAATTAATCAAGTACGATGATTAATTAGGACCTAGAATTCAAGTCAAATTAGCTTGAAATTGATGAATTGTCTATTTGGTTTAGGAATTAGAATTATCAAGATTAGGGTTTCTTGATATGAGACTGAGATTAGGGCTCTAGGGTTTAGGTGACCACTTTTAGGTCATTACAGTTATCGTGTCCTACTCTAGAATAAAAGGCGATAACCAAAAGGAATGTATGGTAAGTTTGAGTCTCTCTTGTGTGGTCCTTTCACAATTCACGAGATCGAGAGAGAAAATAGTTTCTTGTTGGCTTATCCTAATGCAACTCCATTTGTACTCCCATACAGTGTGCAATATCTAAAACATTATTTCGAATAAGCTCCAGATAAGTACCCTTGTCCATAATATCCAAGTCATTTTATTTAATAGTTTTTAGGATTTGATTCTTTTCTATTTCAATCGCCTGGCTCTATAGCCCAATGGAATAGATAAAGGCACTTAGAGGTCTGGAGTCTACATTTCTCATTGTCACTATGAACAAATGAGGTATGTTCCCCAGTTAGAGCCACCTGTTGTCCCTAATTTTGACATCACAAAATTGGATAACCCTACATAATTTTCTCATGAATTCGTAGGTGTTTCCTTTGAGTTTAGGTGTTCTAAATAATGCATGATGAAGGCAAATTTTTATCCCTGAATTGTCTTGAGTTTCATGTCTTTTGAACATCATTTTGGAAGGTTTCCAACAAGCTTATCACCATATTGCGTGTGAGAACATTTTTTTCTTCTCTACCTACAAGCACTTGATTTCTAGCAACCTTCGAGCCCTTTCTTCATTTTTATTATTTGTGTGCTTCATTTTTAGTTTTTTTCCCTAGGATTATGGCATTTCAAAATCCACTCATTTCAAGATATCTTAGGCCTTAATCATATTTTTCTATCAAAAGATATTAAAGATTTAAGCGATGACGAGTGGACTTTTTAAGCCTGACTACATATCGTCATTCTTTAATTAAAATCTTTTGTTAGTGGACTTTTTGATTGCATAACATTATGGGTGTATTTACATGTGAAATTGAAATAAAACTCCATTTGGATACATTCACGTGAGGATGCATATACTTTAAATGAGTTTATTATGTAAGAGTGGGTTTTTAAACTCTGATTACATATTTTCTCTTTTAAATAGTTGCTTGTAAATACACATTTAAAAAATCCTAATGGTGTAAAACATATCATAAATCAATGGTGGTAAATTTTGGAGTGATTAGATGTTTAACATAACAAGACTATGAACTTGAACATGTATTCCAATTCCTAAACTCCATTGGTGGTGATTTTTGTAGACATTACATGTTTTGAACATGTAAATAGACTTGAATAGCCCATGGTTACTCAAAGGTGGTGATTTTAGGAAGCTTTTCATGTTTCAAAAGACTAAAAATATGATATGCATTTCACATTTTAAAGTCCACCAAATATGAAGATGATGATTTTGAAGGTCATGTCATGTGTTGAAACCCACACAATACATGCAAATTTTCATTCAAAACTCGTGTTGACCATGGGTGGTGGTTTTCAAACACATTGCACATTAGAATGATGTGCTAATGGATTCTTAAAACTCGTGACTTTGAAGGTATCTTCCTTGCATATGCAATGTGGTTTTTAAAACCTATTTTTAACCTTAAAGGTCGTGTCTTCTCTTAAAGACTAAGGATGACATTTTTATAAGGGATTTCATGTGTTATATTCATGAGAATGTATTTCAAAATGTGCAAAGGCTTATAAAAATCCCATAACTGTAAAATCCATGGTATTTTAATATGCAATGTGGTTTTAAAAGACCATTTTTCAACCATTCAAGCCTTCGATTTCTCCCAAAGACTAAGGAAAACAATTTTAGGAGCCTTTACATGCTCATTTAGAATGGAAAGATGCTTTTTAAAACCCATCATTTCCTTTTGCGAGTTGTGTTGAGATTTACAAAGCCCATCTAGGGCATAAATCGCGTAAACAAGGAGAGAAAGAGTCATTTTGGAGGTGTAGTCTCAAGAAGCCTGTCTTAGGGCATAACATCTTTTGTGGCATATCTCCATGGTTTAAAACCACACTTTTCTCTAGGGCACCATTTTTCATTAGCTTTGCATCTCCATTGTAAAACTCAAGCAAACATCTCCAATTATCAGGTTTGAATAAGTTTGATTGGTTGCTATTTTTTATGCATTTTGAATCTTAGTGATAGACATTTGTCACACATCTTTTAGTGACTCATTTAAATGCATTGATTTTGGGGGAAGAATTAATCAAATTCTTGGTCTATATAAACTCCCTTTTTGAAGTCTTTTTCTAAATCCAAAAATCTCTTGGATTTGATTCTGATTTGTCTCCAGAATTTGAAAGAGTTATTTTCCTTGCATTTCTCAAGGAAGAGATAAGTTTTTTTTTGCAATTTCGAGGGATTTTATTTCAAGTTTGTGTATATGTTTTTGGTTTGTTCATATTGATGCAAATCTCTCATTTCATTTTTAGATTTGTATTTATTTTGTTAAGTGTTGATCCTTATATTTCTATCTTAATAATTCTCTAAAGTTGCATATGCAAGAACTTCATATTTCTTGTATATGTAGTCAGGATTAAAAATCCCGCTCTAAATAATGAATCACTCCAAAAATGAAATTTTTTCCCTTCATGCAATACAAGATAAACAGGCCACTTTTCCAAGTGTTTTGCATGCACTTTTCCCTTCTTTGTTAAGGCTGTAAATGGACTTAAAAATCCCATTTATAAGAATTATGAGCCTTTCGGTTGAATTGTAGTGGGACATTAAAACTCCAATTATGAGTGAATAAGTTCCCCCTTTGTATGTATGTACATAATAATTTTATTTCATTTCTCCAAGCTTGTTGTCCACATATGTGCACTGCTCCAAAAAAAACCCATTTTTGGTTATTCTCTTCATTTCGAGAGTTGATTTCACCAAAAATTAATTACTCTTTTCTGCCCCAAATCTTTCCAGTATTATTCCCCACTTGTGTACTTCCAAATCTATATCTTTTGCACCAAAATAGATTTCTATGGATCCATCACATGAATATGTACTCATCTTTTGGAATTTCTATGAAACAATGTCTCTCCCGCACAAGCTTGCTATGTCAGAAGAACTTATTCCTTCTAAGGGAAAAGAGAAGAAGAAAATAGAGTACCAGTACAACAAGTATCAAAATTATTTTTCTCCTTCTTAGGCCACTTCATATGTTGAATATATACGGGATACAGAGCTTAGTCACCTGAACATGAGAAATTTTCTTGAAAGGGTTGAATCTTCAACCAAATATAAGATGTTTCTCATCAAATACAGTTATATCCATTTAGTTGCTACCATTCTTGTGGCTGCCTTGGTCCAATAATTTGTTCTAGCATGTGCCAAGAATTTTTATTATCCTTCCAAAATTATCAAGGATTAGGATGAGAATGTTAGTCCTAAGGTCAGATTATTGAGAGGAGGGGGGAGGATTAGTAATCTAACAAATAATCCAAATTTTCCACCTCTTAAACTTAAATCAACATTCACAAGATTAACCTTAATCACAACAAATGAAAATCATAAACATGCAAGTCCATCCAAAAAGTTGAAACACAAATTTATTTCGTGGAAACCCAAATAGGGAGAAAACCACGATGGGGATTAGTACCCACTAAATAATGTACTCTTTTAAAGTATGCCCTGTGAGGAGCTTAAACATGTTAGGAGTTATAACAACATTGTTAGGTGCTACCCGATTAAAGGATTTTCCTTAGGCCTGGTAGAACCTTTACCTGATAAGAGTAGCCTTGTTAGAGGACTTTAAACACTTGAAAAAGTGTCACCTTGTTAGAGGATTTAAAATAAATATATGTTAGGATCTACCCTATTAAGGGATTTCACCTGTTGCAATTGTTAGGGAACACCAGAAAGAATGATTTATAGAACAACACTACCTATGCTTGATCAGATCCACTTAAGCACACAAACTCTTCTCAACACACTTAACTCTTCATTGGCTTAATCCCACTCATACTTTTCACTGCACTAGTCCAACACACGATCAACGCTCTAAACCTTCAACTTCATCCATTATATATTGAACTTTTAAGTCCACCGCCTTAATCAACCCCTAAATTAGAATTTCAAATATCCCACTCAAATCCAACGCTCAAAAAAACAAAATTAAATGTACAAAACACATTTCCAATACTATGTCGGCCAATATGAAGATTTACATAGAATGTTGTTTCAAGGAGACAAACACATTTTGACCAAGCACAAGCTTCCTCTAGAATCTTCTCCACATGCTAGCATCGAGCAATGTGATTCTAGATCATCACCTCCAATTATGAAGACACGTCACCAGCTCATGACTAACTCAATCGATTCCACCACAACCTCAACACCAATCACCGATCAAATATTTATCACCTATCGCTCAAGAACACAAACACTGTAACCTGTTAAAAATTTGTCTCTGCTCACCGATCACCTATCTTGCACACCAGACACTCAAATTAGTTGTGGTTGCAACTATAGCATCTGAATACTATTGACCACCATATCACATGACCGCACCACAAGATAGAACATAGATTTTATAAGACATTCAAGTCATTTATCACCTATCATTAATTATTCTAGCAGTTGCACTGTTATACTTCAACTGATCACAAATTTCTCATAAATTCACTTCAACGGTAGAGGTCATGCATTAGACATCCATAGATACACCTAAGTCTCCCATAAAGATAGAAACCAATAAAACTCACCGCAATCCTTCATTCATCACAAGTATGCTTGGCAACATACTAAGAACACAAAGTCAATAATTGACATCAATGACAAGATAATATCTGATCATCTTATAATCAAATCTAATCATGAGATCTCCAAAACTTATTTACCATCATTGCAACATATATGTCATCAGAGAACACAATCATTAGCCTAGATCCTGACACCATTGACAATATTTTCAGAGTACCACATACTCCTATAGACATGAATATATCAAAGGAGAAGTCTCTTAAATGGTGGAATGAAGATAGTAAAACTTGTATCAAGTATGTCAATGATAATTGGTTGATCAAGAAGAGGCCTAATTTGTCAATATGGCCAAAGGAGGTACACCGATCATAATTCAAGGAAAGGATAAATTATCTCATCATATTTCTCAGCAGAATCACAGGCCTTAAGGAGTCCAATAATTTTGATCACTGGATGTATAAATTTATTTCCATAATAATCAGGTCCAAGCAGAAGATATTATGGGAAGAGATAATCAGTGACATCTTGTGCGAGAAGTTATCTGAAGTGGTTACTACTTGCACATTTTATATGAACTCCTATATTGTGTATATTGTTGCTGCCCTTGGGTCATTTTCCGGTCTCTCAACCAAGGGAGAAGGATCTCTAGTCCCTGTATGGGATTATTATGAATAACTAACTCTGAGGCCCACCCAAGCTCATTACCACAGTGCAGTATGCCTTCTTTGGGCATTACATGTATCTATTTGAAAAGGATCTTCCTA
The DNA here is from genome assembly GCA_018584345.1 of Thuja plicata. Classification (NCBI taxonomy): domain Eukaryota; kingdom Viridiplantae; phylum Streptophyta; class Pinopsida; order Cupressales; family Cupressaceae; genus Thuja; species Thuja plicata. The sequence goes on from MU227745.1 coordinate 62,238, forward strand.
AGAAGCGTGTATCTTGTGAGGCCTGGAACACAGTTTGAGTATGGTTGCCTCTTTCTGTAATTTCCTATCTTCACATGTCTCGGAGTTGGCTACTTCCAGGGTGAACCCTATACCTTGCCACATTATCCCACAGAAAAGATTATTTTGATGGAGTTGGAAAGAAAGCTAATGGAAGTACAATCATATCAATCTACATTACATAGGTTGAGAGTGGGGATTTCCTCACATAATCCACTCAGGATTGGAGGATACTCTTTGGATACAGTGCCTAAGGCCAAAAACATGGATTTTGAGCTTCAAGAGATCACTCTTAAGAAATTCATGTCCAAGTGTTTCTTTGATTGGAGAGGCTTGAATGGCAAGATGAGGGGGCAGTTTGTACATGTGCATCGTCTTGAGGACCTCTGGATTGACCTACGTACAAAGGTTGATATCAGAAAGTTGGACTACTATAGGTTAACTATAAAGAAAATAATCGACTTCAACTTGGCATAGATTCCTGATGGAGTTGAAGATGACGGAAATATCCTTGATCTAGATTATGTGAAACATCATGTGGAGGACTTATCTATTCTACTGCATTCATGGTTAATGAAGGAGAACATGTCTATTTGGGACAAATTTTAGTCCATCCTTGCTAATACAAACATCTAGCTGAAGAGGAGGGGTGTCAAGTACATAAATTTTAAGCGAGATAAAGGTTTTAATCCTGCTAGTCTGATTGGCCGAAGGTCAGAAATCAGGGGCAAAGGAAAGGATGGAACCTCTACATCTGAACATCCAGCTATCCCAAAGCTTACCATCAAAGGAGGCAACGATACAGTCAAGGCTCCTGAGATTAATGTCGTAGAACCTGAGATGTTACATATTGAATCTAGTGAAGATGAGATGCATGAGGATCTTGTTCCTGAAATATCATGTTCTGTGGACACATCAGTGATGACACGACTTCTAGATTCTGCACCAATATCAGATGAGTCTCATAAGTCTACGCTAGATACAGGTGTGGATTCATTCTCTACGGTGCATGTTCTTCATGTGGACCTTGTTATGGTTATGCTTGTTATGCCCATCTCCTCGATAGCTCCGATATAGACATCAAAGGATAAATATGTGATGCAAGAGAACCTTGGGATCTTGGCAATCTTGCATCAACCAAAAATATTTATCATCCTATTTGATCAGTTTGGGTGTTTCTTTCTGTGATTGTTCTTTGTATATGTTCAGGGTCTGTAATCCTTATAGCGTGTTTATGGCTTTGTGGTAGACATTCTCCTGGGTTTGCGCATCATTTGGTTACTTTACGCATGAGATTTTGCAGATTCTTGGCGAGACCTTCATGTTCTTCATATTTTTGGATGGTTTTTTGATCTCGTGAAGGTTTTCACGATCGATGAAGATTAACAACTCATTTCTTGATGATGTTACGTTTGTGGCCAACCTACTTGAAGAATCAAGTTACAAAATATTTTTTATCATTTTACAAGTATTATGAAATATTTTAGGATTTTTGTATACTAAATGTAGACCTATAAATATAGTTGCAAGGGCATTTGCACATACACATGATTATTCTTCCGACAACTCAAAATGATTTAATGAAAATCCTTAACGGTCAATTATATGTTGAACTTGTCTATGGATGGTACTCTATGTTGATTACAAGTTTATCTTTAGAGAACTGAATATCATGTTTGCATTTAACTAATCTGACAATAGAACCCAGATAATGACAGTCAAAATTTTATATTTCCTGCTAGGGCTGGAATGTTTTATCCTCTGATTCCTCTAAACTGTGATTGAAAAATCTATTTGTATATCTCTTCTAAAGTAGCAATTGAGTGTGTCCTTTCATATTAGTTAATATCGTATTAGTTTCTTCCTCTTCATTTGGGAAGAAAGATGTAAAATTGAAACATACTATATTTTGATATATAGGAGATATTTTCCATTTGACTTATCAGGATTCCTCTGTAGTCAAATAGCAGTTAAATTCTGATAGCAATATCACAATACTTTATTTTTTAATTCAAGTAGTCTAATTTCTATTTTATCATTGTCTCAAATTCACAAGTTAAATGAGGATTTTTAAGCTATTAAATTGTGAACTTTCGGAATATGGCCGCAGGTTTGACATAAAAGAATTCTATTTGATGTTTTCTCATCAATATTCTTCTATGTGCGCCAGATTTTTTTTCTTCCTCTCATTGACAAATGATTATTAAATGTCATTCCATTCTTAATCCTGAGACAAAACAGACATTTGGTCAAAATCTCTGAGTTTTATGTCTCTAAACATGTCAGTATCGATCTTCTACAGCTAAAAAAGCTTAGTATTAAAGGAGAGATAAATGTCTAGACTCTAGAAAACAAGTCATATCTAAGTTGATGAGCTATCAGTATCTATTTTTCCTGATTTTTCTGATTTTTCATGAACATTTTCAGGTTTGCATATAGATATTCTTGTTCACTGCAATTTGACTTCCTTTCAGTAAAAGTGCCCAAGGAAAAGAAGTTATTTCAATGTTGAGATTTGTGCGTGAGCTGATTGAGGGAAAAACAACAAAACCCCACTCCATAAAAAAAATTCTAATCCCTAAACTATTGTAAACTATTGTTGGATTCCAAGTGATTAGAAAAAAACCACAAAACCCCATTCCGTTATTATTTTAGAAGTGTCAAAATGATTATTGGAGCTCTATGGTGAAGTGAAAGCCCAAATTTTATGTTTCCTGCTAGAGCTGGATTATCTTCAGCTACTACTCTAAAGTGTAATTGACAAATCTGAGTGATTTTGGTAATTTTTATCTCTCTTCTAAAGCAGCAATGAAGTGTGTCCTTTTATAGTTTCTTCCATAGTTCACAGATTTGGATTTAAAAAGTACTCAGTAAGTCTAAAATTTTCAACTCAGCCAAATTTCGGCAAATAACTGATAAAATTTTGAAAAGAACTTGGCAAATATCTAACAAAAACTCGGCAACTTAGAAAGTACTAAAAATTAAAATCTCTTAAAGAAATATATTTTATTTTGCAAAATTCAATTACAAAATGTATTAGATTAAAATTTGACATCTTGAAAGAGAAAATGCATGATTTAATGGAAAAACACAACCATGTGAAAAGCACATTTTAACCAAAGTTTTTCCCGCACTGGCATTTTTGTTGGATTTTCAGAATCAAATCCGATTGTCTTGAGCCCCTTTCTTTGATTTCTCAAAATTAATTCTCCTTTGTTTATTGCTGATAAGAGTAAATCAGATTTTATGAAGACTTTTAGAAGATAACTTTAAATCAGATTTTTTTGTGGACTTTGGCTGATAAGTTCAAATCTGATTTGGTTTTATTTTGAGACAACAAATAATTATAAAAAGAAAAATTTGTTTCCAGATTTAATTAAAGCATAGAAATGTGAAATCAGAGTAGAAAGAGGATTCTTTTGTAATGCTTTATTTTATGGCAGCAGTTGTATGTGTTTTTTGTCTTGTTGAGCAGTGATTGGTCCAGACATTTTAGACATTTTGTGAGAGCTCTAAGAAGCTCAAGATATTTTGTATGCAGCCCTAATTGTTGCAAGTTTAGTTTATTGTAGAAGTTGTTTTTCATATTAATAGAAGCAAGAAGAAGTTTGCATATCTCCATCTTTCTATTTGTGTTTATGCTTTGCCCTGGTTTGGGGATTTTAGTTATTTGATGATTACAGAGCATTTTGTGTGAGTAGTTTTCAGATTATAGATTGTCTATAATTCTTTCATGGTATCAGAGCAGATTGGCCCCCAATCCTTGCGAGTTTGGGCATTTTTTTCTTGGGTATTTGAATTTCTTGCACAGGAGACATGGTTGGAGATGGAGGAAAGAGTTGGCAGCAGCCACCGTCTTTCAATGGACAAAATTATGATGTTTGGGCAAAGAAGATGAAGACCATAATAGTTGCAAATGATTTGTGGGAGGTTCTGGTCAATGGTTTTGTGGATGTGACTGACCCGGCTCTATTTATTGCCCTCACAAATAATCAAAAGACTCGGTTGAAAGAGTCAATAAGGAAAGATGCAAAAGCTTTGAGCTTGATTGAAACAGCCTTGACATAGGCAATCTTTCCCATAATAGCAGCAGCTGATTATTCTAAAGAAGCTTGGGATATCCTCCATACAAGTTTTAAAGGGACTAACAAAGTTCGTTTGGTGAAGCTTCAGATGCTTCGAAGAGATTTTAAGACTTTTCTCATGAAGGATAGTGATTCAATTTCATATTTCATCTCAAGACTCTCTAATTTGATAAACCAGTTGAGAACCAATGGATAAACCATGGAGGAGCAACGAATCATAGAAAAAAACTTGAGAAGTCTGCCCTCAAGATTTGATACAATATTTATTGTCATTGAAGAGGAAAAGGATCTCTCAACATTGATTGTTGATAATTTAATGGGTTCTCTCCAAACCCATAAGCATCGCCTTAATAGGTCTGCAAATTTTTCTCAAGAGCAAGCTTTCAGAGCTCAAGCCAATGCAAGAGGCGGGGGAAGAGGAAGAAACAACTCTGGACAAAGCTTAAGAGGCAGAGGTCGTAGCAACTTCGGACAACAAAATGTTGGAGGAGAAAGCTCGGGATGAGCAGGCACCAATGAGGGAGCTAGCAGCTCTCAAAACACATCCAGAGGAGGAAAGAAGAACAATAGCCCAAACAAGAGAAATATTGAGTGCTATTATTGTCATAAATTTGGGCATTATGCAAGTGAATGTTGGAAAAAGCAAAATGATCAGTCAAAGCAAAGTGAAAATGTTGCTGATGTGAAAGTGGGTGATGGAAATAATCCTACAGGCTTCATCATGTGCAATATTGGTGAAGAAGGCATTCCCGAAGTCTAGTATTTAGACAGTGGTTGCAACAACCACATGAGTGGTAATGAAAGTCTTTTCTCTTTCATTGATAAAATATAAAATCTGAAATTAGAATGGGGAACAATGGAATTGTTCCAGCTGTGAGAAAATGATCTATTATGATCTGCACCAAGCAAGGTGAGAAACAAGAAATTCATAATGTTTATTTTGCCCCTGGCATAAAGCACAATTTGATGAGTGTTGGGTAGCTCACTCAAAATGGATATGAAGTGTTGATAGAGAATGACCAATGCATCATTTATGAGAAGGATGGGAGTAAGAAAATTGTTGCAACAATCCAAATGACAAAGAATCATATGTTTCCATTGAAGGTGGAGATGTGTTTCTCTTCACAGTCAGCAACTGCACCCTCCCAAGCAAGCATGTACAACAATACAACAGCAATCAGCCTTCAAGAGCATGATTGAAGACCCCTCCAAGCTATGGAATTTAAGGTATGGACATCTTGGCTATGCTGATTTAAGTTTATTGTCCAAGAAAAGAATGGCAGATGGTTTGTCATGCATAAAAAAGTTTAGTAGAAATTTCTGAACATAGGTTAAAGTGTGAGGCTTGTATTTTGGGTAAGCAACATAGGTTGTCTTTTATTTCTGATAACTCTAGAAGGGCAAGAGCACCATTAGAGTTGGTACATACTGATTTAGTTGGCCCTATGCAAATCACTTCCATTGGGTGGAGTACTTATTTTATGACCTTCATAGATGATTTCAGCCGTAGAACATGGGTGTATTTTATGCAAAATAAATCTGAAGCTTTTGATAAGTTTTTAGAATTTAAATTCTAGGCTGTAAAGAAAGTGGACATTATGTTAAAGTCCTAAGGTCAAACAGAGAGGGCGAATATACCTCCAATATTTTTGTAAAGTTTTGCAGGAAAAATGGCATAAAGAAGGAGCTAACAACAAGTTATACTCCGCAGCAAAATGGAGTGGCTGAAAGAAAGAATAGGACTATCGTTGAGATGGAAAGGAGCATGATGAAATCAAAAGGACTCCCAATTGAATATTGGGGAGAAGGTGTAGCAACAGTTGTCTATTTGATAAATAGAAGTCCTACAAAGGCAATCTATGACAAGATTCCATTGGAAGCATGGGCAAAGCATAGATGGAAGATTGAACACTTGAGAGTGTTTGGGTGTGTAGCATATGCACACGTGCCAAAGGAGCAAAGGAAAAAGTTGGATGACAAGGGTGTGAATTGTATCTTTGTGGGATATAGTCTTCATTCAAAGATATATAGATGTTATAACCCAATCACCAAAAAGATTATCATTTCAAGAGACGTGGAGTTCATTGAGAATGAGTCATGGGATGGCTCGGTGGACATGTCATCAAGTACTTCAAGTAAAGTGCCTATTATTGTTGAAGATGATGAGTTTAATGATTAGCAAGATGATACAATAGTAGATGTAGAAGGCTCCAGAAGGGTCATAACAGGCCCTCCACAGAACAACAACAGCAATACTAAGAGTTCTGACTCCACTCTCGCCTCCCTAATGCCAAGAAATACCAAGATTCTAAGGGAGATATACCAAGATGAAAGGTATGAAGATGAATTTGATGAAAACATTAAATTTTCATTATTTTCTCATAGTGATCCAATTTATTTTGAGGATGTTGTAAAAGAAGAAAAATGGTGTGATGCCATGAATGAGGAAATAGATGCAATTAAAAGAAATGAAACTTGGGGGCTAACTAATTTACCTCATAACAAGAAATTTATTGGAGTTAAATGGGTTTACAAGACCAAGAGCAATGCTGAAGGAAATATAGATAGGCATAAGGCTCGATTGGTGGTCAAGGGGTACAAACAACAATTTGGTAGAGATTATGATGAGACCTATGCCCCTATTGCAAGAATGGAAACCATGTGTTATGTCATAGTAATTAAAGCCTAGCACAAATGGAAGGTATATCAAATGGATGTGAAATCCGCCTTCTTGAATGGATTATTAAAAGAAGAGGTTTATGTGGAGAAGCCACCTGGTTATGAAGTTTCGGGTCTTGAAGCTTGAAGCTAAAGTGTACAGGCTGAAAAAGGCTCTTTATGGGCTTAAGCAAGCTCCACGAGCATGGTATAGCAAGATTGACTCATATTTGATGAGCAATGAATTTTGCAAAAGCGATGGTGAGCCCACTCTTTACATCAAGGCAGAAAATAGTAATATTTTAATTGTTGTCTTGTATGTACTATATTTTTCTAATTGCTTCTTCAGTTTCCTTAGTGACTTCACCAATCTTTCTACTCATGAGCATATTAATTTTTTCCTTGGTTAGTAACTCCTTCTTGGCTTCCTCAAGAAGTAGCTTCAAATCATCATTAGATATGATTGGACATATTTTTCTTATTACACCTTCCCTTATCCTCCTATCTTCTTCTAGTGCAATCATCCTTCTTTCTTCAATCTTAGAAAATAGGTCATCATGAATTTCACCTTTTATCTCAACTAGTGCTCTATTATGTTTCCCCAAGTATTCAATGGCACCTTCTTCTAATCTCTTGTTATGTTCTTAATTAAAAGTGTTATAATATCTCTTTAATGGTAACAAAATGCCAAATTTAATCATTTTTATGTAAAATAGTGTCAACCAGTGACTAAGACTTACCAGTTGTATCTTTCTCTTTTCCCTTCACAACCCTTGCTGACTTAGCTCCTTCAGTTTCGAGCTTCTTCTTGGAATCATCTGACTGTGTATACTCATTATCTTCATCATCATGAGTTGTCTTCTATGGACCTCTACTCTTTTCCTTGACTCTTCTCTTTTGTGGCTCGGGTTTGAAATTTGGTCTAGTTGATTTAGGCTTAGTGACCTTCGGTGAAGGTGTCTTTGTGTCGGCTTTTATTTCCCACAACTTTACAGACTGCTCAACTGAAGATTTTTTAGAACTTCTAGTTGTCCTCTGGATTAATGGGATGCATTCTAGTGGCGAATCACCATCCTCAATAGGAATTAGTTTATCTACCTTAGTCTTACTGGGTTCACCTTCAATCTTATTATATCTAAACTTCTCAATTTCTTCTTTGATACTGCTCATTTTTTTATTAATTTCCTTTACCACTTTTCTTGCTTTTCTCTTCACACTAGTTTGTGTCAACTCAAGATTAACCTTCTAAATTTTGTCTTGATAGGTACCATACCTTTCTCCCCCAGGATCAATAGGTTGTTTAAGCATGTCAGTTACATACCTCTCAGTTAGATCTTCATCCATCTCATATCCCATAGGCATTATCCATGATGTTCTCAGAACAACTGCTTCCACACAACATGCATCTGTCTCTACCATAACACATATTGAGTCTACATACTTCTCTACAAGTTCTTTAGGTATCCTCTTCTTTCTTTGTATTTTCTTTTGAAATACCTTAAAGAATCCCCATAATTCCTTTGATGCATCTTCTTCTTTCTGCATCCTATAATACTGACTTATTTGAAGTGCAACTGGTACATTCTTATCCCATACAACATTTCCATTTCCTGGAAAGAAATTCATAATATAGAAGAATATGTGAATTATCAGAGATCCATATTTGAAGATTTGTGTTTTTTCCTTCTTGATTTTCTTCAAATTTTCCATCAACTTCTCTCTCATAATATCACAAAAATCTATTTGTGCATTCTCTTTCAACATTCTATAGGCATTGTATATGATGGTAGCAGAAATAGAGTTTACCGTGCTGCTATTGTAAACATTGTAACCTCGGACCATAGATGCAAATTTTACATCTTTCTACTTGATATCTTCTACGGTCATAGCTCTCCAATCCCATTTCGATTCGGTTAAATACGTAACCAAATCTTTCTTTATAGTTATCAGGGTAGGTACATCACCTATTGCATTGAAACCTATTACTACTTCCAATACCTCTTTAGTAATTTTGGATGGTTTGTCCTCAAGCCAGAAAATTTGGTCGTGAATTCTACTCAAAACAATTTATATCCACTCTAGTTTGGGAAAGATGTGAAATTCAACATACTGACCCAGTTTTATCTCACTAACCTTCTTGTATTCATCCTTCAAGGTTTCGTTCGTACAAAGTGATTTGTATTTCCTGTGAATATCTACTTCTCCCAATTCTTCCAATTTACAGTGAATATATGCCCTAATATCTTCAACATGTAAAACTTTGTGTGAAACATGCAAAAATTCTCCATCATGATCATCTTCGATGGATTTGTGCGGATGTTTTTTGAATTCATATCAATTCCTCTCCTTAATATCAATTACCATTGGTGTATCCATTTCTACTGATCAATTCATGAAGATATGGAGTGATAGATACCTTTTCGACGGAAACAAGGATTTGCCGATGAATCTTCTCCTCACACTTCGGTCTCTACTCAAATCTTTGTCAACAGTCTTCAAGATTGTTCTCTAGATAGCAAGATTCCAAATGATAGCCAAATATACCGTTTTATCCTTCCAATCAACTTGAAAAATTTAGTCTGCAATAAATGTTGTTTGTACCCTAACTTGTAAAGTTGTGTCCATTAGAACTATAATATTTGTCTGTGATTCTCAAAACTGCCATCCTTTTAGATGAGATTTATAGCACAGATTTCCAATTATGCCCTTCTCCCACTATAACAATCGCTGACATCAATTATGAAAATTCAGGGGTACATTTGAGATTTTCTGTGAAAATTTCCCCTTAGGTTTTCAATTAAATCAAGTAGATGAAGAAGTCTCAACATCAGGAATTGGTGTGACCTGACCTATAGCATCATTTTTTTCTTTCCTTACCCAATTTATTATCATTTCTTTCCTAACTTCATCAACATTCATTATTTTTCCTTTGCTGACATTTCTTACACCGTTCTTCTCAACTGGTCCATTCATTTTCATCCCAACATTGTTATATCCACAATTTTTAGCTATATGATCAGAATTATTGCGTTTGTAACATATAACATTCAGATTTACATACCTGTGATTAACTAGGGTTGTCTCCAGTCTGCATTCCTTCACAATGTGTCCAAAGTTATTGCATTTGAAACAAGTGGTGTTCTGTGGGTTCACAGGATTGTTCATTTTGGATCTGCATTCATTTGATTTGTGTTGATACTTGTAACAAGTGAAACAGTAGTCCAAAAATTTGTTACTCTTGCTTTTGCACTCCTTAGCTCTATGCCCAAACTTGTTTCATGTATATCATCTTCCATTGAACTTTTGCATAGTAGGTGTCTTCGTAGGTTCTTCCTTCTTTTCATTAGAATCACTACTTTCATGTCTAGTTTCAGAGCTTTCTCCTGTTTCAAATCCCAAACCTTGTTTCTATCCAGGTGTCCTTTGACTTGAAATTTTCTCATTAAGTTTTGCAGTGATAGATTGAACTTTTCTTGAATCTCCTTAGTTAATGCAAGCTCTCTTATCAATATACCATTTACTCTATCCAATTCCTGCTCATTATGTTTACATTCCTCAAGATAAACTTGCAATTGTCCAAATTCACTATTCAGTTTGTAGCATTCATCAAATTTAGCCTTCAAAGATTTCTCAAGAGGTTTCTTTGCTTCTATTTCTTCAGTCATCTTGATTTCCATGGATTCCATCTCATTCTTTAGGTTGTCTCTCTCTTTCACAATCTGCTCATAATATTTATGTCTACCTTCTTTAGAAGATTCAGTTATTTATTTTATCTAATAGATGATCTATCAGGTCTTTATGTTTGTCTTTGGACTCCCTCAATTGTTATTTTAGATTGCCAATGAATCTATCAGCGTCTTTCATCTTTTCTTCTAGATCAAGGATATGAGCATTTGATTTGTCTAGATCTTCAAGTGCATTCAAAATCTACTTCTGATTATTGCTAGGTGTTTCCATCAAGATATCCCTTAAGTTGTTAAGCTTCTTCCAAGGAACTAGGATCTGATACCAATTGTTAGACTTAGGAAGCACTGGGAGGGGGGTGTGTGAATCGGTGCAGTAGTATTTTGTACTTTCTTAATCCAATGCCAAAACTTAACAACAAAAATAACTAAAAGTAAGTAGAATAAGATGAACACACATAAATCACAACACCATGATTTGTTTTTTAGGAAAGCCCTCTTAAGGGAAAAACCCTGATGGGGATGGTACCCACAAATATCTCACTATTGTAGTAATAAGTACCCTATTAAAGGTAATAGTACATATAAAGGGAATGCACATGCATTTAGGCTTATATCCTAGAGGCTACAACTCAATACAAAATAGAAATATGACCCTCAGTCGGGTTCAACGATTAAATATAATGATATCATGGATAGGACTTACTATCCCAAAACTGAACTGACAAACAAAATCAACTATGTCAATACAGTTCTGATGAAGCTCTGATGAATATCACTATCTGATTATCTGCTTTGTCAATCTTCGCATCAATATCACATAATTCATCTTTCATGTCATGTCACTCATCGCATCCAAAAAACTTGATCTTATATACTTGTTCAAAAACCCAAAATATTAACTCATTTGGCTCCAACATGTAACATGCAAAGTGAAGATCATATAATGGTTAATCTCCATTCCAAACTCTCCTAGAAATAAATATGATAGTATACTGTCAGATCCACCAATCATAACCATCAATCTGATCAGATCATCAATATGATAAGATCAATGATCAATCCAATGTACTACTAAGTCCACATAAGATAGTTCTCAGTCTGCCCAATACACAGAGTATCAAAACTCCACCATTCTCTATCACAAAACTTGTGATCATCAGGTAATGATCTCCATATGGTGTAGAAGAATATCATATCTGCGTAAACCATAACTCTTAAACATCTGTACATACTGATCCAAAGTGTCTCCTTGTAGATAGACTTGTTCATCTGTACTTAGCAATGTTCTCTAAGTATACAATCGGTAACTCAATAACTGGTTAGCTAACCATGAGAATGGAGTGTAGTTTCCATAAATGAAAACATACCAAGTAACATAACAATGACTCTTGCTAACAGTACATATATTTCTATATTTAGTTGTTTACTTTTTTGTATGAAGTATATATGCTTGTGATTAAAGTTGTCATTATTCTAAGTACATATTAACTAAGAATTTATCTTATTTTACTCTTATAGGTAACACCTAGTGCAAGGGAGGTACAACGAAAAAGATTTGTATCCTTTTTTGCCGCACCAACATTACCAGAAGAAGGTTTAACAAAGGTAAATTTTTATTTTAATTCAAGTTTTTTGTAAATTTATTTTGCTATCACAAACAACTTTGTAGGATAACTCATATAAATTTCCTGGTTGTGAATAAGGTCGGCTCTGACACTATTAGAGACATTCCTTTGCTCCCAGAGACATATTCTAGGACTTCTGACTGCATCAGGAGATGTAGAGTTGAGGTATATGAGAATTGAATTTTAAATTTTAATTAAAAAGTTCAATGTATATTAATTTTGATGTTAATTTTCTATTTATAAATCATATTATTAAGCAATTTCAATTGTGGTTTAATTTTTTTTGTTTGTGTAGGACCCTTCAGAGCCGAGGACTACTTCGAAGAGGCTCCATTTTTATGATCCTCCAGTAGCTTAGGATGTCATAAAGACATTGTAGGTGTAGAGATTTTGAGATGCCATATGCCACATTTTGAGATAGCATATGCCACATTGTATAGAGACATGTATATTTTGTAGAGATTTTGAGATGACATATGCCACATTTTGTAAAAATTTATTTGAGTTGACATTTATGCCATATTTGTATATGGAGATAAATACTTTTTAAAAAAAATTCATATTGAGAATGTGCATTAGATGTTCTATTCATGTTTATGGAATCATTAGGTAGTTTTTCTTATGCGAGTGTCATTGGTACTATGTTTTAATAATATTTGATGTACATTTGGATGATATTTGTTATTATGTTTCCATAATATTTGATGTGTTTCCATAATATTTGATATTTTTTTATAATATTATATGCAATGTGCTCTAGTAGGAAGCTATCAATTTGCAATGTTTAGAATACATCACTATATGTTTTAAATCAGATCAAATTAAGAAACATTGAATGGTCCATAACACATTTGGTAGATAGAAAACTTAACATATGTAGTTCGCATTTGGATTTACTTATTTTAGGGTTTTTCATAGATATAAAAAAGTATGCTCCCTCAAGGCTTCAAAACCCCAAATCTTTCTCTATTCGTCGTGGGCATGAACTTGCACCACAAACACATTCGATTGGGTGATTTTACCCTAGGAACAATCTCATTTTGGCTCCCCACTCAACTTTGACGGGCTATTTCTCTCAGTCTGTGGAACTTGTGAATGATCTATTTGAACCTATAGGATCATGAGAGGCCCCTCTAAAATAACCTATCTCAAATTTTGAAGACTCCAAGCAGTTTCTTTAGGGCAACATTTTTCTGTGGTTGCAAAAACCGCCAGAGCCATTCAATACAAAGTTGCAAGGTATCACAAATCTTCCTCTATTCATCATGGGTGTGAAATGCCACCAAGAAATCATCCAATTAGGTGGGTTATCCTACGCACGGTCCCTTTTTGGCTCCCCACTCGCTGGAACGCTTCACGCCATACCTTACCGCCAATGTCCCTTAAGAGTCCTAAGTGCACAAAAGTGGAAAACTTGACAGGTTCTTTCTCCCCATCTATGGCACTTGCGAATGATCTATTTAAAATTATAGGATCATGAGAGGCTCCTGTAAAATAACCTATCTCAAATTTTGAAGAAACCATGTGGTTTTTGTAGGGCAACATTTTTTTGTGGTTGTAAAAACCGTCAGAGGCATTCAATAAAAAGTTGCAAGGTATCCCAAATATTGATATGTCCATCATGGGTGCGAACCGCCACTACAAATGTGTCTGGTTGGATGGGTTTACCCTAGGCACGGTCCTGTTTTGGTACCCACTTTTCATAACGCTTTGCGCCCCTACTGACGTTGTCCCTAAGTGCCCTAAGTGCACAAAAGTGGCAAAATTTGACGAGTTGTTTCTCTCAATCCTTGGCACTTGAAAATGATATGTTTGAACCTATAGGATCGTGAGAGGCCCCTCTAAAATAACCTATCTCATATTTTGAAGACTCCAAGTGGTTTTTGTAGGGCAACATTTTTCCTGTGGTTAAAAAAATCGTCAGAGGCATTCAATAGAAAGTTGCAAGGTAGCCCAAATCTCACTCTATTCGTCATGGTCATGAACTTCCACCATGAATGCATCTGGTTGGGCAAGTTTACTCTAGGCACGGTCCTGCTTTGGCTCCCCACTCGCCAAAACGATTTGCAGCATACCCTAGCCATGATGTCCCTTAAGTGCCCTAAGTGCACAAAAGTGGAAAATTTTGATAGGTTGTTTCTCCCAATCTGTGGCACTTGTGAATGGTCCATTTTAACCTATAGGATCGTGAGAGGCCCCCATCTCAGATTTTGAAGGCTCCAAGCGGTTTTTGTAGGGAATAATTTTTTTGTGGTTGCAAAAAAAGTCAGAGGCATTCAATAGAAAGTTGCAAGGTAGCCCAAATCTCGCTTTGTTCATCGTAGGTGGGAACCACCACCACGAACGCGTTCGGTTGAGAAATTTTACCCTAGGCATGATCCTATTTTTGCTCCCCACTCACCGGAATGCTCCACACCATACCCTACCAATTATGTCCCTTAAGTGCCCTAAGTGCACAAAAGTGGAAAACTTTGATAGGTTGTTTCTCCCAATCCATGGCACATGCAAATGATCCATTTTAACCTATAGGATCATGAATCTAAAATAACCCATCTCATATTTTGAACTCCAAGTGGTTTTTATAGGGTAGTATTTTCTATCATTGCAAAAAACCGTCAGAGGCATTCAATGGAAAGTTGCAAGGTAGCCCAAATCTCACATTGTTCGTCATGGGTGCAAACTGACACCATGAATGCATGTGGTTGGGCAATTTTACCCTAGGCACGGTCCCATTTTGGCTCCCCACTCACCAAAATGCTCCACACCATACCCTACTGATGATGTCCCTTAAGTGCTTAATCAACACATTATAAGAGCTTAAATCAACACATTATGAGAGCTTAATAAACAAATTTGGATACATAATGAACACAGTTTATGAACACATTATAAGAGCTTAAATTTTAGTTTTAATGAACACGTTATGAGAGGTTTATAAACAAATTAGGATACACAACGAAAACATTATAAGACCTTATCAACACATTATAAGAGCTTAAATTTTAGTGTTTATTAAACACATTATAAGAGGTTAATAAACAAATTAGGATACATAATGAACACATTATAAGAGCTTATAAACACATTAGAAGAGCTGAAATTTTGGTGCTTTATCAACACATTGTAAGAGCTTAGTAAACAAATTACGATACACCATTTATAAAGTCATCAATGCTATCAAAAAATATTACATGCTCATGTCTTTATGCTTGCTCATGTCCCCATGTACAAATACAACGTATATCATCAATAAAACTACGTCATGTACAAATAAATCAATGCTATCAAAAAATCATAGGTAGTACTCATGTCCTTATGCTTGGTTGTGTCCTCGTGTACAATTGCATTGTATATGATCAATACAACCACCTCATTAATGTTGTCAAAAAATCCTAGACACAACCAATACATTTGGTTCTGATTTTTGTGTTCTATAACGTATAGCTCCAACCACTTCTACTCTCGAAGATACCTACATTACAACAGTGTACAAAATATCAACATGATCAAAATAATAGTAACTAAATGTAGAGACAAACAATGAAAGTAAGATAAACTTGAAAGCATGCTTGAGGAACCTCATATGTCCATCATATTTGTAAGCCCCGCATTCCCAAGACATGAGAAGAATAATTTTTTTGACCAAAAATGATAAACAACCCAAACACAATGAATATAATGAACCAAAGAACATGATGAACCTTAGCATAATGAACTTCACCATCATTTTCTATCAACTAATCAAGTGTTCCTGGATCTTTTATGTCCATCATATTTGTAAGAAATTACACTTGCAATCCATGAGAGCACCAAGTTTATTGACGATTTTTTTTTAAGCAAAGCGTACTGAACGTAATGAATCAAAGCATAATGAACGTAATAAGCCTTACTTTCATTTTTTATGAGCTAATAAAGTGTTATGCAGAGCCCAACTCTTATACCTATAAGTGATAGGTTCCTCAATCCTCTAAAAGGATGCTATCAAACCCTAGGGATCCACACCTTCAAGATATTACTCTCAATCCATCCACAACCAAAATCATTGAACAATCCCTCTTGTTCAATCCCATACTAAGAGTAATTCAATCCCTTAACCAAAATGACCAACTAGGTGTGCTATAAAAGAAATCACTAGGTTAGGGAGTGGATTTGGTTTCCTAATATCCCAAAATATCCTTCTTAATCAGACTAGAGGGTTCCAAGTATTCAAAAAACCCCCAAGTCCCAAACTGTGAAATTTAGCCTTTTAGGCCTACTCAACTGGTAGCCCTAAGCAGAGGGTTTTTGATGGATAAGTCTTAAAACTTACAAAAGAATTCCCCAAAAAATTGCATATTCTGACACCCTTTATGGAGATTCTTCAAACCCAAAAGGCATGGATCCAGATCTTCTGATTCGGTGCCAGACCCCTATTAGACCAAGGAGACCTAATAGCCCTAATTAACCCTCCTTAACAAGGGAACTCTTCACCAGTCGCCACACATAACTAAGTTAATGTTTGGACCATGTCCCTAAATGTAAAAATACTACCAATCCACTACTGGATTCAAACAATCTACTCCCAAGGCTTCTCTGCATACTAAACTCCTAAAACCTGCCACCAAGCACATGGTCATGCTTGGTCTAGGGCTTGGTGTTAAAAATAGATGATGATGACTTGCAACCTCCAAAATATGGAATCCTACAATAAATTGCCCCAAATTGTGTTTCCCAAGTGGTCGTGGTGATCCACTGGTACAACTTCAAGTTAGGGCCATTTTGGTGTAATGCCCTTATTCTGAACAACGGATGCCAGTCAGAGAAACAATTAGAAAACACCTTTAATGGATTGATCAAGTCCTCTGACTGGATTCTTTAGAAAGGTATTGCAAATGTCTTCTCCACCATGTGAGACTTCAACACAACCAATTGATCAGACAAAGCAAACACACCATGAAAATTTGATGTTTGTTATAAAACCAAAATTTGTGTCTTTATTGCTTCATCAACACAAAAAGTTACACATTTCATGATCATCGATTGAATTTGATTAAATCAACTATAAATATGCTCTCCCTAACGTTCCCAACTTATTTAAAAAGTTTCAGACCTTTGGGAAAGTTGAGAAGCCGACACAAACCAAAATGCAACTTTTCTTGCAAAGTTGCAAAATGCAACTTTTGCAATATTGCATTTTTTGAGCAACTTTTTCTCTTAATGCATTTCATGCATTTTAAGACAACCTATGGACCCCAAATGGATCCAAAAGACACAAAACTTATAAAAATTATATCCTAGACTTAAAATTAGTTCCCTTGGCCCATAATTGACCAAGTGGCTTATAAGAATTGCCAACTTGTCAAATGGTCTACAAATGGATCTTTATTACATAGATGGATCATCTGATCCTTAGGACTTCTAATTCTAAACAATATTTACTCTTCCTCATTGTGGAGGGGTGCTCCTGCACCATACTCCCCAGAAGAAGAAATATCAAGCCCACTTGAGATGAGAGTATGAAGATCTGTCCCATGTTCCTTGATTTTAGTTTCAGTCATCCAAAGATCCTCAGAATCTTGCTTTCCTTTCCATGTTACCAGATACTCATGGTACTCTCTCTTCCTTGTTTTCTTTTCTACCCTAGTGTCCAAGATCTTGTCTAAGGTAGGTGGATCATGTTTTGGTATATCATCATCTGCTATGGCTTCTTGTATTTGGGAAATTTCACCTGCATCCACATTACACTTATATGGGGTTAAGTTACAAACATTGAAAATTGAAGACAAACCAAGGTCAAGAGGAAGTTGGATTTCATATGCATTTTGCCCACACTTCTTGAGAATCTGACAAGGTCCAATCTTCCTTTGCATGAGCTTTGCATACCTACCCTTTTTAAGTCTCTCTTTCTTGAGATGAACCCATACTAAGTCCCCAACATTATACTGAACATCCAATCTTTTCTGATCTGCATGGTGTTTGTACTTATCTATTTATTGTTGTAACTGCAACTTTACTTGTTCTTGCACTTCTTTGATGGCAGTGGAAAAAGCTTCCCCATCTACACTGATAAGCTCTCCTTGAGGCAACTCCCTTAACTCCAATACACCCCTTGGATGTAGACCATACACAATTTGAAAAGGTGAACGACCAGTGCTTCTGTTTAGTGTGTCATTATAAGAGAATTCAGCTTGAGGCAAAACCACATCCCACTTCTCACCATGTTGTCTAGTTAGACATCTTAACAAATTCCAAGGGACTTGTTTACTACCTCAGTTTGACCATCTGTCTGAGGATGGTATGTTGATGAAAAAGCCAAGTTGGTACCAAGTTACCTCCATAATGTCCTCCAAAAGTGCCCTATGAATTTCACATCTCTATTTGACATAATGTTCAATGGTAACCCATGTATTCTAATAATCTCTTTGAAGAAGAGATCTACAACATATGAGGCATCATGTGTGGTCTTACATGGAAACAAATGAGCCATCTTGTTGAACCTATCTACCACTACAAAAACACTGTCATACCCCCTCTTTGTCCTAGGTAGACCCAATACAAAATCCATGCTTATGATTTCCCATGGCCCGACTACCATACTTCATTAATCACAAGTCTCCCTCATTTTTGACAGAATGTCTCTGTTCTTTTATGGACAACCATGCCTCATTAATGTTTTAGTCTCCCCACGAAGTCTTTTTTAGAGTAATAATTTCATGTCAAATAAAGATATATTTTACTCGAGTATCTAGTAGGCATTGTCATATATATTACTAATTCATGTATTTAATTTATCTGATATAGTTGTAAACAAGGACGTCAAAACCTAATGATACGAAAATTGCAAAATATAAGATAAATGGAAGAAAAAATCTCCTTGTGGGCTTTTACTAAGGGTGTCTAGCATGGTTTGGTTGTAACCTAAACATGTACCTTTACCTTGTACCTTTATATACAAATAGTTAACAATTCGCAATAACTTCTCAGTACAAAATGAAGCCACCGCTAGAGTTTTAAAATAAGAAAAATCTATGTATGGCACTTAATATTATAATCAAACTTTTCTAAACTGCTATCAACTTATGCAATTCACTATAGCATCACTCGAACCTGAAAATACAAGAAGTTAGATAAAGGAGTTAAAAGTTATGGCAGCTCAACAGTCAGGAACAACCATTTATACAGTAAAGACATCATCAGATCAGAAATCCAACCCAACTCATAAAATTAAACAAGGCTTCAGTTGCAAGCAGAATGAAATTATGAATACAATGAGAATCTACTAGCCCTCGAGCAATAAAAAAATGTCACAATTGTATACTCAAACATCAAGATTAATGCCTGAAAGGTGCCATATAGGTAAAATAATGAGTCAAGAATAAGGAGTTGCAACAGGGTGTCTCACTGCACAAGCCCCTTTAGCAATCAAAAATGTATAGCCAAAAGTTGCAAGCAAAGCCTACTTTCTCTGTTGCCCAAAACCTTAAATTGTTGCTGTAGTTGAGGTCCAAAAGACAAACGTTTGCAATTACAAGAAAATCTACGAATGTACATTTATAGGAGACAGAAAAACAGAATATCCACTGCTCTCTTACAATACCATGTTGTTAAGAAGAGTAACAACGAGCATAACAAATCTAGAAAGAATTGTCCCTTTTTGAATTATACATCATTTAGCAATAACTGTTTGTTTACATCATACAACAGTTTATAAAAAAAAAATACAAGGCAGGTTAGAGATTTACTGAAGTCACAGTCCCACAACAGGACAATCATTACACTCGCTTGGTGCCATAGGACAACAAGAACACACATTCTTACATCCAAAAGAATTCAATTCAGTCATTGCTTCTACTCAACTTCTCTCAATTATCTTTTCAGAGAAAGTTGTAAATGAGAATAATCAAGCTTTGGTTCAGCTTCAAAACAATATCTAGAACTCATTGTTGCAGGTTAGAGTTGTTTCAACTTTCACTTAAACATAACATTGAGCAAGCTGAGGTCCAACTGCAAAGGATTCTCAAATCCAATATCACACACATTGGCTCAAAGTAGGTTACATGCATTCTAAGGAGACTTTTCACACTGAAGGCTAACCATTCAAACAAGCTTATCGAGGATATGAATAACTTATTGCATTGCATGATAAGCACAAGCCTTTGTTGAAACTTGAAAATTACAAGCTTCGATTTCATTCACATTACCTTCACAATGCCTCCCAACGAACATGAATTTTCAAGTCACAAGGAGCTCAATGATCCATATTCTTTTCTGCTCTGCTCTGCTTCACATTCTTCTAATTGCTTTTCTAATTACTCACCATACTTAACGTATTGGTTCAGTCCATTACAACCTGCACAGCTAAACAAGCTGTGCTTAACACCCTGTCATAAAAACTTGTTTACACCTCCAGTATATATTAGATCAGCTACATAAAAAAACTGACTATTTTTTCAAACCAAAATAAATGCATAAATAAAATACAAACACATAATTTGTAGGGGGCAGTAATGATATAATACAACATAGAGCTACATGTAAGACAATTAAGGCAACGCAGAAGTGCACTCATTCTCGGAAGTAATGCCCATACATTGATCAGTGATGAAAATATGATATGAAATCAGTCTCCATGCATACTCTTTACAGAAACAGTGGTTTGCAATCAATCATTCTACCAGCAAGCCTCAGATTGAATTTTAAAAAGAACAATGTGGATTCATTTGCCTTCCCATGGCACAACAATTTTATGAGCTCATTTGCTTTCCTCCCTTTTATAAAATTTTAAGATCATTTATTTGAGGCTTTCCTCCTTTTATTAGATTTTAAGATTGGATGACTTTACTTGTTACTGCAGAAAACTGAAACACAAATTCTTCATTGAATTTGGGGCTCCTATATAAACCCCACCCCTCTTATTTGTAAAGGGGAGTTTTTGAAGAATTGTCACTAAGATATTGCCATAATTTGAATAAATCATTGAAGTGTGGTGATCTAGTGAAAATGGTGAAGTGTTGTGTGGTTCTTTGATCTCTCGAATTAGTTTAGAATTTGCTTCAAGTATTTAGTTTAGAATTTGCCTTGAGTAATTCAGTTGAATAGGAGGAATTGTGGATGAATATTTGTGAAACTCGCTTAATCCATATTAGTGATTTGCTGATTGTAAGTCACATTGCATGGTCAACTAGAATCTATATATGTTTAACTTCAATTATTGCTTACACATTGGTATGCATTTATAGATGGTGTTAGCGTTATAGATAAAATTTGAACATCTATTGCTCATCTTAGAAGATTGCACTAGTTTGGTGAAAGCTGATGACAAAACTAAGCCTAGTAGAGTTCACAAAGAGATTCATGGTCTCTTGCATTCTAGATTAGAGTAGATTATCCTCACCTCTTTGCAATTTATTTCAAAAGCCTTGTTAATTTAGGATAAAGTACTTCATTGCAAGATCATTCATATAAAAAGTTGATAAACTTAGGGTGAGTAGTGTAAGTCCCCTTGCATAACCAGCACACATCAATCCAAGTCGAGCTCATATCCACACTAAAGTCACAAGTTCACAGACGAAACCTTGAGTCGCCTCTATGACCTCTGCAATTTTAGCATACGTGGTGTCTTTGTTCAAGAGAGGATAGAGTGTCTTTGACACTTTATTCTATGTTGGTGTGGTCATAAAACACCCATCAACAGGTCCCATTGGCATAGCGATCAATTATTGATCCCCGCCCCAAACTTCGCTTCCACCAGAAATCGTCCTTAGGATCCAACTTTTCAATAATGCCCTCAATAACATATCTGATTGAGAATAAACAGAACCCCACCTTTTCTTGAACCTTTGGGAACCAGAACTAAAGCACATTTTGTCAGTCTTACACCAAGTGGAACCATGCACTGAGCATTACCACTGTCTAATACTGATGATATTCTCCACTGCTAACCATTGTCCCTTCAAACCACAGATTGAAGATACAACCATAGATAGATACTTTCCAAATCTTAAGCTTTATTATGTTTATCAACCCAGGCCACATGGCTCTCATCCGACCTGTTTAAATCTATAGTGGGATATCATATGTTTGGATTGACCAACAATTGTTTTTGTTGAGCCATTGTCAAAGGTCATTCAAGCTACTACCATTCATAAGAAGATTTGGCACTGAGCACACAATTTTTAAAATAGGGCATACAACTTCAGCACCAGTCCTAAATTTTGGAATAGGATGAGGAATAGCCCAGTATAATTTGACAGTGGTAATTCAATTAATTAAAGGAAAATTCAAATTAGCAATGGAAATTCACATAAGGTATAGGTATGACATCTTTGGTGATCAAATTTCTAGTTTTGCAGGCATGTTTGTTACGAACTGTAATGAGTGCATTTAGGTATGTAAGTTTCAAGTTGAGAGTATAACACAAAGTTCCATGACTCGGACCCGACCATGACTCGGCAAGGTCGACTCGACCCGCGACTCGCCTATGACTCGGCAAAATGAAAAACAAAGATTTTTTAGGATTTAAAACTTGTTTCAGGCACCCATTATTGAGTAAAGCTTAAAAACACTATAACATCATCAAATAGAAGCTAATATGATCACATACATAAACATACATCCATCGCATAAGTACAAACGTAAATTGTAGCTGAAGGAAATAGAAAACATAGATATGCAAAATTATAAAGTGTCAAATGTATATAAAATCCATGACATCAAACTTTCATGGTTCACCAATTAAACTTAAGGGGATTTAATGAATCCACTCTGTTCTTTACTTTTTCATTAAATCTGTTGGTGTATCCTTTATGTCAATTTCTGGTACTTTACTTTGATGAAACAGTGTTCTTTGCACTAAGAATCAGGTATTTTATGCATTATTTATTGATTATTTGTCCATTTTTTGGGGGTTTGTCTGTAGAAACATCCTTTAATACAGCCTACGGATTAAAAACATCCTTGTATATGAACGTTGATGTTGTCATCACCCAAGATACGAGGTTCCTTGGGCATAGATATGTGCACCCCCACTTGAGTTGTCACTATTCTATGGAGTGTTCTGAGTATACTAATATATTTGAATTATACCATGTTG
>MU227745.1:85541-118819 GCA_018584345.1 Thuja plicata
CAAACTTTATTTCAAATCCTCGTTATATAGGCTGCCAGTCTAGTTTTCTTGAATGGCCTTGCATGCGGGATGGAGTCTATATTTTGTTTTTTGACTCTATTCTTGTAGTTGTTTGCCTAATTTGTCAATACATAATCAACTTGTTTTCTGTTTTCCGTTATATTTTCTATTTTATTTCCCCTTTGCACTGCCTCGAAACAACTTTATTTAGCATATATCCAACTATGTTTGTGTTATTGTATAAAATATAAATGATCCTCATAACTCTGTTGGGCAAGGTAGTGAGTTATTATGAGGGCCATGACTATCGCGGTCGGGTCATAGACCACGAACTCGGCAAGTCATGGCATGACTCACATGACTCGCGAGTCATGCGAGTCATGACCCATGACTCGTCGAGTCATGTCAACGGGTCATGAAAACCCGCCAGGGATGACTCGACCCACGAGTCATCATAACTCGCATGACTCGCGGTGAGTCATGGAACACTAGTATAACAAAAGCATTAAGCAGCAGCATAGTGGCAGACCTTGTAGAATTTTCTTATGGTCGCAATGGGGTTATTTTTCTATGATGTGATTAGTTTGGGTAGTTGAAGACTGGGTTATGTAGAAATTGGCTTATTGCAGATGTCAATAATTGCACTAGAAAGACAGGTATGGATTGAACAATCTTCAATGCTAATATGATTTCCCTGATAAGGTTGTACTTGCAGTTTCAATAGCAGGCTGAATTGTAACCAAAGTGTGCCCCTTGGTATCATATTTTCATAGTTAAGAGCAACATTTCCTCCATGGGATTTAAGAAAATTATTCAAGTATTAATGTTTCACATAAGTTATGATTGTGTAGATATTTCTGAAGGCATTGAATCATTACATGAGAGATCTTGTTATTATAAATCAACATGTACAATAGAGTCAAAAGGCTCTATTAATAAGAGATTGCATGATGATGTTTCTAAACAAAACACTCGTTAACAGAAGCCAGAATTAGAAACCAACTAAACTAACTAAGATGCCATTAAAGAAACATTACATTATTTTAATACCCTCCCTTAATGGTCATCGTTCTAACTACCCTACAATAGACATAATCTGCAGGTCTTTTGGTCACAAATGCATAGAAGGCTGCCCCCTTCTGGTCACAAATGCATAGAAGGCTGCCCCTTTAGTTATGGTTGTGTAGAGATTTCTAAAGGCATTGAATCTTTACATGAGAGATCTTGTTATTATAAATCAACATGTACAATAGAGTCAAAAGGCTCTATTTATAGTCAAGGCCCCCTGTAGGACTTTTGGTCACGAATACATAGAAGGCTGCCCCTTTAGTTATGGTTGTGTAGAGATTTCTAAAGGCATTGAATCTTTACATGAGAGATCTTGTTATTATAAATCAACATGTACAAAAGGCTCTATTTATAAGAGATTGCATGACAATCTTTCTAAACGAAACACTCGTTAACAGAAGCCAGAATTAGAAACCAACTAAACTAAGATGTCATTAAAGAAACATTACATTATTTTAATACCCTCCCTTAATGGTCATCGTTCTAACTACCCTATAGCAGAGATAATCTGCAAGTCTTTTGGTCACGAATGCATAGAAGGCTGCCCCCATCTGGTCACGAATGCATAGATGGCCGCCCCCTTCTCTTCAAAATGCTTTGCAAAATGAGCCTATTGCTAAAGCCTAAGACCCTCCTTGATTCTACAAAACTTCTGGATATGACCAAGATAACCACACAATCTTTCCAACCTGATGTTGGGTTACAAAGATTGTCCCTCCTTGTAGCCAGAGACACCAAGTTCAACTTGTCAAACTGAGACCATGATTTTAAGGAAAATTTGCCAAACCCTGATTGCTTTAGAAAAACAGCCATGATTTTGTTAAACAATTGGCAAAAACTTTTGCAGATGAGCACTACGCCCCAAAACAGTCTGCAAGACACCACAATTTTTGTGGAAAAAATCACCAAACCCTTCAATGTTTTTTTCAGAAAAACATCAAAAAACCCGAAGACCAACAACACCAGTCATATTTTTTTGGAAAAAATAGACAATTTTTTAGGAGAAAAATCAATCAAAACCCAAAAGCAATTTTTAAGGAGAAAATCAAAAAAACCCAAATATTGAAACATCAATTATGATTTTTTGTGAAAAAAATTAGAAAACCCTCCTATCCAGCAAGACCCCAAGATTTTTGTGTGAAAAATCGTGCAAAAAACGAAAAAATCAACCATGATTTTTAGGAGAAAGTTAGGCAAAACCCAAATATAATTTTTGAGGAAAAAATTATATAAACCCAACAGTAATTTTTTTAGGAAAAAATTATAAAACCTTGAAGTAATCTTTTGAGGAAAAAATTATAAAAGCCAGATATAATTTTTTGAGGAAAAAATGATAATAAAACCTAGATATAATTTTTTTGAGGAAAAAATTATAAAAAAAACAAGACAAACCCTCCATGAGAGAAAGAACCCACAAAAAACTTCCTGATTTTTTAGGAAAAAAACAAGCAAACCTTCTTGCAGGGTGTTGATTGGAAGAAATCCTCTTTGTATAGCTGAAACACACACAAAAATGACCAAAACACTAGGTCACATGCCAAGAACACAGCAGAAAAATGGCAGAAAAAAAATCAGACCATGCAAGAGGCATGAGAACAGGAAAAAGTGGCACGGTTTTCCTTCAAAAAACGGCATAAAGATGTCGCGGGTTTCTAAGATGTCCGTCGAAGTTGCAGTCAAAGAAGACTGAAAAACACAGGGTATAAACACAGGCTGCGGAAGACAATCGTGTGAAAACATGCAGGTGGCAAACAGAAACCCCCTCATCAGAAGAATAGACCTAAAACTCTACAGAAAAAAATACTGAGAAAAACCAACGCACTTCTCTGAAAAAGAATGGCACTATGTTACACGTGGACGTGTCCCCTATTTTTGGCCCTCTATGAAACATCCCAGAAACGAGTCCCCTACTATCTTCTTGTCCCCGTCCCCGTCCCCGTCCCCAAAACGTCAGGGAACATTTTAAAAACAAACACAAGTCAATGTTTTTCTAAAGACAGCAAAGTAGAAACAAATCCAAGTGGACTTTGACATTAACTAATGGTTCTAAGCTGGCACTAAATTGAATCTATGTTTCATGAATGCATCAAAGTATTGGAGTTGCAGGCTTATTCTATGTCTCGGGACAAGACATTTTCTGATTTCACCATAAAATGTTGTCATTAAAAATTATATAAACATAAAAAAAACATATAATATATTAATATATATTATATTTTGAAAAATTCATATATATAAAAATTTGTAAACTACCGTCCCCTGTCCCCTGCTGTCCCCATCCCTGAAACACTGTGGAACAAAGGTAATTTATCTTTTTAAGTTGAAGAGAATTTAGCTCCAATACTTTGGCTATACTTACCAAATTTGTCTAGGTATGTTTCAAATCTGGCTGGATCTGAAAATTTTGAACAGACCAGATTTGTCCAATTCAGTCTAGGCTTTTTGATTCGTGTATAATTTTTACCAAATACTTTTGACCTCTTAAATGACTCAATTTTTTAAACCCTGGTAACTATGCTTTTGGCTATTTGCTCTAACGTTAGAGCTTGTTTGGTTTATTGTCTTGAATATGAAATTTGGTGCATGAAGTTTTCAACCAGTATTTGAATGAACTTTGAAAATAAAGATCCTGTGAGGAAATTGGGAGGGAATTAAGAGGACAATTTCCCTTTGATGAGTGACAGCAGCAAGGAGGGTGAATGTCCCGGTGGGAACAGGTTAAGAATTTTCTTGAATAAATGTAGATGTTGAGAGAATAAAATGATCCTTTTAGATTCTCCTTGCTAAGTAGGGTCATCTACTTTGTGAAAGTGATGTCGCGATATGGTGATTGCCATTTGGTGGAAAATGAGATTTGCTTTTCTTGCCAAGGAGTTGTCTGCCATTTATAATTAATAAGGAAGGAAATTATAGATATCTCCACAACAGGGCACAGTAAGGAAGAAAAAATCAACCTGATAGCTCTAGGCACCCTGTTTAAGGATCCATATCTGAGATTGATAGTCTTCCAAAGAAAAAGGGTCATCCTTCGAACCTTAATCGGGATGAGGGGTGGACATTAAGTTCGTCTTGGCACCCCCTTTTACCCAGCATTAGAGCTCCTGCCCCTCCCCATGCCTTAGCCCTCTCTCCCTTCAAGCCTTCTTCGTCCTCTCCTTTGTGTCCCCCATCTTGACCCTCTTCCCCCCCCCCACTCCCGTCCCCTCTCCCCTCTCTCTCTCTATATCCATCTTTCTTTGTCTACGCGCACCTGCATCTGATTTTCTTGTGTTTGGGTATATATATATATATATAATTTAAATTTATTTATTTTTATTTATATAATTTTTTCTTGTGTTTGTAGGTTCTCACTTTTTCTCCCTCTCATTTGTACTTGTGCTTTTGTTTATTTTCTTTTTATGTATATTTTTTTATTTACATTATTACATATTGTATCTTTTTTGCATTATATATATATTAGTTCTTAGCTATTGTTTTCTTTTTATTTTATTTTTATTGCTATTAGTATGTTTTGCTTTTTTTGTTTTTATATTTCTTGTATTACTTTTTATTTTTTCTAATTTTCTCCTTGTTTTATTTCTTCGTATTTTTTTAGCATTAGGCTTCCTCTTTTTCCTTTTTGTTTTTCATTTTTTCTCATTAATTTATTTCTTGATTTGTTCTCTTTTGTTTTTTACTTACTTTTGTATTTTGTTATTGTACCTTTTTTAGTATTATCCGGTCTTCTATTTTTTCCTTTTTTATTTCTCTCGTAATCTGTGCTCTCTTCCCCTCCCCCCTTCTTTACTATTCAACTGGGTCTGCAATTTTTTTTCATTATCTGCATATAGCTCTCTTTACCCTGATGATGGATCATTGAGTATAATCCGAAACATTGATGCAAATAAAATTGACACAGTGGAATCCAGAAACTCACAATATAGCTTTGATAAGGTTATTGAAAGAAATTTGATAACTAACTACTTTAGTATATATACAAATAGAGGCATGTCCTCAAAATCTTATAGTAGATATGGTATCAGAAAGTGTCATTTAGTCTTCACTTCATGGAGGGGACGCTGATGGTGGATTCTATTGCACCAAAGAATATTGTGGTCAACTGGTGGAAGCATAGCCTCAATTGGCCAAGGGGATTATTCAAGCCAAGTGACCATTCAGGGAGGGGACGCTGATGGTGGATTCTATTGCACCAAAGAATATCGTGGTCACCTGGTGGAAGCATAACCTCAATTGGCCAAGGGGATTATTCAAGCCAAGTGACCAATACTGCTGGATATGGTATAGCTGAATGATATTACCATCTACAATCTGTCACATTTGTTCACAATAGAAGGTCATTTTGGGGCCAAGTGACTACAAAAGAGACATCCAAGTGACTTTAAAGTATTGTCAATATATGTCCTTTATGTCAGCCTTGTTGATGACCTCCAAAGAAATAACAGTGGGAAGAGGAGGGCAAGGGGGAGGAAATTGATACATAGAGATATTGATGGATTGATGGAAACTAGTCTCAAGTTACCAACAACGTTGATCACTAGTGAGACACCCAAAGAGACAAACCTCTATGAAGAGTAAGGACCAATCATGGTTACCTGTCATGATTTGAGGATTTATCTCCTAAAGATTAAAATCTGCGGGTATAGAAACTTGAAAGTAAACTTGAAGATGCTCTCAAGTTGAAGGGATTGGGAGGCAAACTCAGCTTGGACAAAGCATCAAGGAGCTGTCTAATTGCACCAAATCATATCTTGAAGCTTGAGAATTTAAATCCTCTCAATATGATGAGTTCAGTCGGCAGATCCCGAATTGGGTCCAAATCTCAAACCCAAAAAGACCTATATGTCTGATGATTGCATAAAAAATGCACATTTTGAAAGGGATATCCTGGAAATTTATTTAAGAACATTGGTGCTTCAAAATAGAAGTGAGGCATAACCTTTTCAAGGATGTAACGAAGAGCCAAGCTATCAACTAAAAGTTGGTCCAAAGATATTGAACTCTTAGGTAAGTATAAGTGAGTTTCATCTCCACAACTTTTCCTTAGTAGTTAAATTGGAAACTTGAAAGAGCATCCTTGAATGTGTTGAACTTTTACCAGTGAAAGTTCACCAGAAGCTCGCAAAGGTTGCAAAATCAAGTAAAAGCATTAAGCTGTCTATAGGACATTGTTAAGAAAAATGAAATACAGCAATTGAAACATTCTTTAAAATACAACTGTTGTCAACATGACTATGGTGTGGAAAAAATTCCTCAAAGGAGAAAACATTGGCAATAAATGGCAATCTTGACACAGAGAAACAATGGGTGTATAAATTGGTTGACAAGCATCTGATAGAGGAAGCCTCATGATGGCACTATTGGGAGAACATGAAAGACCAATGCCATATAACTTGTGGAAAAACAAAGTTTGCTAAAGAAAGTGAAAGGCCTTCCAAATTTTACAAAGCAGTTGAAGATTATGGAAGACTGCCAACAAGCCTCCTTGATAATAGCTTTAAAGCCTGAAATATTAGAATGTGGTTAGTCTGGAATTTCGGTTTGAAGCCTGTCTATTAGCTTACATTCTGATTGCTACTCTCCAAATGCTTAGAGAGCTTCATGTCTAGAACTGTTGCAAAAGGTATGGAAAATGTATGATCGAATAATGGTGATATAGTTAGTTAGGGAAAAGCCTCCGCAAAACCAAGTCCTGTGATTCATCAAGAGACAATTACCTTATGTAACTGCACATAATTTTGAAAAGATTCTAATTTTTCAATCGATTCAGAAACTTTTTCCTTTCCATTTTTAAACTTATTAGAAGATGTTTCTATCTCCATCATAATTTTTTTTCTCTATGTTGATTTAAATAAATTTTCAACCTCTCATCATTTGATTTCATAGATATTGTAAGAAATCCCATGGTACCAAACAGAAAAAAAATGAAGCTGGCTGTTTTAATGGCACATGGTGGATTTACAATCCGCTGGACCACTGTCTTTGGACAACATGGTTGTGTCCACTTGAAACCAAAGTTGCATGGACACGGATATGGATACGGTATTGGATACGGATACAGCCATTTTTAAAGACCCCAATATGGATGCGGCTGGATACAACATTAATATAGAACACATACACATATATTTAACACAATTTTCTAAGTTATTTGAGGAGGTTTTCATTATTTCAGAAGCAATATAGACACATAAATGCTACATAAATAATTATAAGTTAATTTAACACTTTACAATATGCAAAAATAGTAGAGTTACATTGGAAGATAACCCAAAAAATGGGTCATTGAAATAGAAGAACATTTCATTTGTCTTTCTCATTTGGTGTAGGCTTTTTTTATGCCAAAAAAATTCAAAAAACATGCACGAATGAAGTTTTTTAAAATTAAATTTGGGAAGATTTAAGTCAAATTTTAAAAAAAATCAAATAACATAGTATTCAGCACAGTTGGAAAAACAAGTTTTTTTGGGCACACATGGGTGTTGTATCCAACATGTATCTCGGCCATATCGGAAACGTATCCAAATCGGATACGACGATACGCGTGCCCGAGGAGGGATAGAGTTTCCGGCTACTCTGCTTGAAATTAATTGACAATGTGGTCATTTCTTCCAGGAAGAAAGGTTAGAAGTCCAGAGAATGCACATATCATTATCTACTCTTTTAATTTAAGAACTTGTGAATTTATGTACGTTAATATTTCAATATTTGAAATTCAAAGTATTAAAATTATGTAATGTTTCTTTAATGGTCGTCTAAGTTGATTTAGTTAGTTTCTAATTCTGGCTTTTGTTAAAAAGTGTTTCATTTAGAAACATCGTCATGTAATCTCTTATAAATAGAGCCTTTCGACTCTATTGTACGTGTCGATTTATAATAACATGGTGTCAGAGCAGGTCGATGGGGTTCTTTAAGGTTTGGTGAATCTTTTTTAAAAACATTCAAGCCTCCTCCCTGGAATTTTTTTTTGCAGAAAAAATTTTAATCATTTTTTTAATGAAAAAAGCATCTCTAATTCTTGAGGGTTTATTTTTTCATGCATGCAAACCGCAACCTTTATGTCGCGCCAAGACTTTTGAAGCTGTAGGATTTTGTCATGCTTTCATTTCTGTGTGTTTAAGCACAAATTTTCATGGGTTTGGTGGTCGTAGGTTTATCTCCTGAATTCTACAGCCGCCCCCGATGATTTTCCATGTCGTTCCTATGTTCCACAGTGTTCTGGAGATGAGGACGGGGGGACGGCAAGGAACATGTTTCCGGGACATTTCCTAGAGGACCAAAAATAGGGGATGGTAGGGGACGACAATATATATATATATATATATATGAGAATTTTTCAAAATATAATAAAATATTATATAATTTTTCATGTTTTATATTACTTTTAATCTAAGTTGACGGTTCAAGTAAGGGTTCAAAGAACCGGTTCACCGGTACGACAAAATTTTGAAATGGGGTTTGGGTTCATTTGGGTTTGTTGGTACAAAAACATGTAAAAATTATATATATATAGGCCCGTTCATGGGCTTTGTAGGGTTAATCCTATCGCTGGCGACCACACGCAAATTCAATGGATCCCTCCACCGCCGAGCTGGATCAAAATCAACTTTGACGGCGCCTCAAAAGGGAATCCAAGCCCTTCAAGCTCTGGCTATATAGCACGGTCAGAGAATAGCGATATAGTTGCCTTGGGCGCTTCCCGCTTGCTAGATGGGACTAATAATGCAGCAGAATGTCAAGCTGCACTCGGAGCAGCCCGCATGGCAAACACTTTGGGAGTGCAGAAATTGATATTGGAGGGAGACTCACTGCTAGTCATTAACGGCATA
Organism: Thuja plicata; assembly: GCA_018584345.1. NCBI lineage: Eukaryota > Viridiplantae > Streptophyta > Pinopsida > Cupressales > Cupressaceae > Thuja > Thuja plicata. Next base: position 94,436 of record MU227745.1, read on the forward strand.
AAAAAATGTGCAATGGAAGCATGGTATTTAAATCAATATATCTGTAGCATCTGAGTCATCCTAAGCCGGATCACAGAGGTCCAAATCAACCACATCCCCAGGGAAGCCAATGGCCTTGCCGATTTACTATCAAACATTGGAGTAAGAAGGCCACCAAATGAGACTACCGAATTAATGGAGGATTATACCCAATTCGATCTTGGATGGGACTTGTTGACATAATGTGATTGTCCTTGGGATTCTATAACATCATCAATTATAACAATGGGGGCGCGGGTATAAACACAAGTGATTTTGTGTACTCCAAGTCTTGGCGCGTGATGGAATACATTTGAATCATCCAACTTGCTTGAAATTTTGGCATAAGGCAAAGACAAGTGTCATCTACCAGCTTTGCATGAATGAAAGGATCTGCCGTATTGATGAAGGATAGATTTGGCATCTGTCTTTCATAAACACTCAGTACTTCCTCCCTCTCCCGCACAAGTTCGACGACAATTGTAAGAAGGGCTTATGAGAGTCTGTACAATGAGCATTTATTGAGACTGCATTTTCAAGGGATGCAGCCAAGCAAAGTCTCTCTTTAAAAGCGCTAAGCTTGGGGAGTTTTCAGCACAAACAACCAGTGTCTGTAGAGTCGAGAGTAATTTGTTATTCGAAAGAAGTCTGCACTTTTTTCATTACACAGTGAGCAAGATTCTTTTGGCCATGGAGGCGAACTTTTCGCTTAAATCCCCAAAGCAACTCCCTGTGTTTCGTAATGAAATCACTACGCAGAGGCTGGGTAATGTCTTCCGTTTTGTTGAACCCGAATTCATGGAGACGCTGTCAACATTTTTCGGGGAGGAATTCCTTAAGCATGAGTGGAGGCCGCAAACTAATTTGGATATCTCTTCCCTTTTTCTGGCTCTTGGCCTCATGGTGAGGAATTCGAAGACGGAGATCCTCTCTGTGGCCTTACAATGTGTGGAACCAAAGTGGGCTGTCAACATGGAAGGCATTGTACACCGAGCCGAGCTGGGTGTGGGGCTCCGAATTTTGCACGGCCCCTGGCGTTCCATTGGTGGCGGTTATGGAGAGGTCCAGCCTCTGGTTGTATGGAGCTCCACTCAGCCAAAGGAGGTGCGCCTCCCTGAGGTAAGGAGAGGGTGGATCTTGATTCAGGACTTCCTCGACAAGGTGGCGGCCCACAGAGCTCAAGGAGAACCAGCTAAAGTGAAGCGGCAGAAAACCACACCAGTCAAGTCGACAACGCCAACTGACAGTACTGGAAGGCCCCAACCTCGCCGCCAACTCCCGAAGAAAAACATGGCTAGAGGAGCATCTACGTCAGAGGCAAGGGCCATTCCAAACTTCTCTCAGGACGAGGTGTGTGGATGGTTCCGGTAGGAATGAGGAGACACTGAAAGTCTTAGTTTTTTGGTTTTTTGTGTGGCTGATGTCAAGTGAAAAAAAGGAGTATGATCTTGGATCTATGTAAACACGAAATGTATTCGCGAATGTTATTTTTTGGGGTTTGGCTTATAGCATTTAGACTGTCGTCGGTGATGAAACCGCTAGGTGTTTTTTTGCAGAACAGACATACATTGTAACACTTTAAAGATCTTTTTGTGTATTTTTTATAACTATGAATATAAATCCGAATTTACCAATCGAAATATATATATATATATGCTAGGATGTTGGTTTGGGTTCGGGTTCAAGTTCGAGTACAAAGGACTGGTTCACCAATACGGTAAAATTTTGAAAAGGTGTTTGGGTTCATTTGGGTTCGTTAGTACAAAAACATGTAAAAAATATATATATATACATATTTATGGAGCCTAGAAGCATGAATTAAGATTAGAATGACACATAGTATCATAAAAATATTTAAACAACAAAAACACTTATAATCATAGCATCATGAATCATGATCATACCATCATATACTTCGAGTTCAACATCAAAGATTCAAAACATTAAAATTAAATCATAACATCAGTTCAAGTATCATTGTTTGAAGTTCAACTAATGGATTAAAAATTTATTGATATTCTATATTTCATCATCTTCTTCTTCATTGGCATTAGTTGACTCACAAATAGAGCTAAGACCAATGGGATCAGCTGCACCAATAATAGTACTGGCATCAAAATCTTCACAATCAACAAGTGCAAGCCGAGAAGTGGAAGCATCCAAGTCTGCAAGCTCTGCATTTATATCCCACCTCTTTATCTCCCCTTCATTGTATTCTTTACTCTTGTGTGAGACGAGATGCAAGTTGTAATACACAAATACCAAGTTCTCCGCTCTTTTTGATTGCAACATATTGCGCTTCATTGAGTGGATGAACGAATATGTGCTCCAATTTCTTTCTGTTGTAGATGAACTAGCAACCTATGAAGACAAGACAAAGTAAACAATTAAAATAAAATTATTAATCTTATAAAATAAAAATTACTTGCTAGTCATGAAGATAAAGCAAACTAAATTTTTTTAAATAAAACTTACTTGTGATATAATTTTGATTGCAAGGGGCTGCAACATTTGGAATCTTTGGCCATGGAGGTACCAACAACTATGAGAATCCTTCCCTAAACCAATGACAAAGAGCATCATTACTTAGACCTCTTGCATTCGCAAACTCTATGAACTCATTTGTAATCACATCTCGCATATCATCATCAGGAAAGATTCTTTCAAATGCTGCCTTGTACCCATCAGACACTTCTACATCTCTATAGGGTGACAGCGTTCCTAGTTGATCAGTATATTGGATGCTATAGTATTTGGGCGTCAATGCATAGGCAAGAAAATGTAGAGGAGCAGCCATTTTGTTCCATCGTTCTACAACAATCTTGGAATTGTCTGAAGGTCTCTTGGGGATCTTGCTCTTTTTCATTTACAATTTGCTTGATCTTCTCAAGCATTGAGCCTATGCCATCATAGATCTCTCCAAGGCAAGGCCTATCCATGTCAGTGTACCTAAGAACACTCATAATGGGCTTGGTGAACTTAATGAGATGATATTCCACACATTCCCACCATGAGTCATCCAATATCCTTTGCTTTATTTTGGTTGCCCTCTCACTATTACTTTGCCTCCATATAGCCCAATTGTTGTTGATTACCATACTGCAAAGTGCCTCTTTCACTTGCACAAGTTGTCTCAAGATGATTAAATTTGATGCGAAACGAGTCTCAGCAACCTGTAACATAAATTAGAGCCAAAAAATACAACTATTAGATACATACTTTAAAAAAGAATATGCATTACACAATCAAAATATGAAAATCAGAAATTGTAAGATACTAATTTTTTTTTAAAATAAAATTACTAACTTGAGTTCAAGTTCACTTACCTTCAGTAGCTCCAAAACGTGAGAACATTCTGAATATTCCTTGAGTCATGTGGTGGTTTGTGACAAACATCTGAATGTCCTCAACCTCTGCATACACCTCTTTGATCCACCCAATTTTGTTCCTAATCTTTTGTAGCATAAGATTGAGTGAATGGACCGCACAAGGTGTCCAAAAGATATGTTGATCGCTCTTCAACCAACAAACCAGCAGCTCTACATTTCTTTGTGTTGTCTGTTATGACTTGGACAACGTTTCTAGCACCCACTTGTTCAATGGCAAAGATGAGAATATTAGCAATAAATGTCCCATCTTTTACTTGCCCCTCACAATCCACGGATTTCAAAAACATTGCCCCTTTAGGGGACACCGCCAAGACATTGATCAAGGGACGATTTCTTGCATCTTTCCACCCAGCGGAAACAATTGATAGCCCTGTCTCAATCCATGAATCCCTTATGGGCTTCAATTGATCATCAATCCCCTTAACCTCTTGATCCAACAAGGTGGTTTGTACTCTCTCATAACCGGGGCCCTTATACCCTCTTGGAGCTTCATTGGCACTTTTCAACATCTTCTTCCAATACGGAGAGCGAACAACACTAAAAGGCAGCCCATTTGCAAACAAGCATCTTGCCACATCAATGTTAGCGATTTCCTGACTCTGATTTTGAAATGCAGTTTCTAGTGGTCCCTTTCTTTTGTGTAAGGGGTGCTTCACTTTCAGTATCAAGACCAGCCGAGGTAGTATAGGAGGGGTGGTCTTCTATCACAACATTTGTAGGGGTGGTAGCATTCCCTTTGCTTTTTTGTTACTTTTACTACCAATGGTTGTATTTTGCCTACGTTCTTCTCTCTCTTCTGTTGCCTCATGCTCCGCAATATATTTTAATACTGTTGCACTTGGTGTAGGTTCACCTTTTTTCCAGGGCATTTTTTGACTCCTCTTCCAAGGAATCCACACGAATGGCCTACCACACGATAATATGAACTATTCCTTTCTACATCACAACCCCGACATTTCCAAAGGACTGCACCACCTTTTGGAAGGGCTCTTACAATATCAACATACTTCCACAAAGGAGAATCAGAATGGGGTTCAACTCTTTGATCGGTATTGCCTACTGAGGAAGAGGTAGATGTCATTGTAGTTCCTTTTCCTGTGACAAGAAATTGTATACATATTCAATATAAAAGCAAGAGAATGAAAAATTCTGGAAAAAAATTGGTAGATCTTATAGACAATGAAAGAAATGAAGAAAAAAAAAACTTACCTCTTTCACTCATTGTAAGCTTGCAAAGGTGTAGGAATGAGGCACAAACACTTGAAGAAGATCCACAAATCAATCTTCCAACTCCTTGCACAACCAAACGCTTGCTCAACAACCTATTTGCTCTTGCTCAAGACAAAATAACCTATTTGCACACCACAAATGAGAATGAGAAGTCCACATAAGCCTTTCAAATCCACGTTTTAGGGTTGTGGATGTCAAAATATTATGAAATTTGCAAAAAAACCACTTAAACGTCGTCCGCAGGCCCCAGTTCATCCAAGTTCGAAGTTTGTTTGTAACATGGGCAGGTGGTCCGCTCGGGTCCGAACTCCCCGTGGCCTGGTTCAAACCAGCCCTTTGTGGACCGGACCTTGTCCGGACCCACAGACGGACCGGACCAAGACCACGGACCAGTTCGAACTTTGCCTGGTCCGGCGTTTAGTTTGGGCAAACTGGACATCTTAGTATATATGCAGCCTAGAAGCATGAATTGAGATTAGCATGTCAGATAGTATCATAAAAACAACAAAAACACCATAAACTTGTAATGATAGCATCATATCAACATCAAAATATTAAAATAATAATATTGAGTTCAAGTATCATTGTTTTGACTTTCAAGGATTGGAACTTCATAGTTTATACTAAGTTTCAATCATCTAATGAATTATCTAAATATTTTTCTTCTTCTTCTTCATCAAAGGCATTAGTTGATTCAGAAACAGTGCCAATGCCAATGGGATTAGCTGCACCACTAACATTCTCACTTTCCAAGTCCTCAAATGCTTATTACCCTTTCACTGTACAGAGAGCTTGTTTGTTTGTAATTAACATCCTACTTCAAAAATGTTTAAAAAGTAGCTTGCAACTCCCTTCACCTATTGAAGATATTGTTTAATGTTCAAAATATAATTTATCACTATAGAGTGCTTGCAATTAATTGGATATGGGTCGTTATCAGCAATTGGATATACAAAAATCCAATTTAAGAAATGCTCAAGGCTAGTTTAATTTGATGTACTGATTATCTAAACTTAAGAAAATTTTGTTTTGTAATGTTAAAGATCTTAATCAGATTATGTACTAATTGTTTCCCACACTAAATTATATAATGTTTGTCAGTGGAAACGTTCCTGGTTTGCACTTGGTTTGTCTGGTTCGACCTCAGTTTGACCCGGACAAACTAGCCTGCATGGGTTCAAACCTTGGCCAAGCCCACAAGCGAACCGGACCAGAACCAGGGACTGGTTTGAACCCAACCCCGGTCCGGACATAAAACAGCCAAACCCAGTAATAACCTAGCTTTTAATGACAACATTTATGGTGAAATCGGCAAATTGTAGGAGTTGATAAAACAACCACAAGAGCCAAGGATCATCTGCAAATAAAATACCTATCACACAAAAGAGACTAAGCAAAGATAATATGCTCTATAACCCTAGATTTATTGCACAAATGAAATTGAGATTGGGATACATTACAATGAATGAATGACTTGCTTTATAGAAAGCAAGAGTGCTAAAAACATCCAAAAGCTAACTGTTACTAAAAATAGCAAACTAGAGCTAAGATATGCAAACTAGAAGTGCATGATATGCACAAGATACAAACTGGAGCCTAACTAGACTAGACTAACCTAAATTAAGGCTCACTGAGTGAACTTAAACTAGAGTATGAATGTGCCAACATGTGCTCAATTATGCATAATAATATGCATGAGAATATTCTTGAGCAAGTGCACAATTAATTAAAGCAACATATGCAAATGTGCCTAATGCAACTAATATGCATGCTCTAAACCCCCCCAAAAGTGAAACTTAGGGAGACAAAAAATCTCTAAGCATGAAATGCTTGAATGAGTTCCGACAACAAAGGCCTAATTAGGTACTCATTAACAAACCAATGCAACTCACACCAATGTGGCCTATCTAAAGTTCCGAACGGAGAAAGGGAGAAAAACCACATGGGAAAAAACCCCTCTCCAAAAGCAATGCAATGAAAAAAAGAGGTACTACATGTGACTGAGATGGACTCCATATGTCCCCCCTAGTACTGAATCCGTCGCAATATTACAATGAATATCCCCCCATAAGAGAGAAAATGGGGATAGGAATCTCCCAAATGAAGAAGTAGCTCATGTGCCAATGATGAACGCTTGGAGACAGAACATAATCCACTGCTTGCAAACAAGGATTCTCCCCTTAGGAAGAAACAAATCCATTGGAGATAGGAGAAGCCACTCCCATAAACTAGAAGATGTAGGAATCCAAATCCAAACTATATGTGCCTCTAAAAACTGCTCAAATTCTGCTAAATCCATGATAGATGATGATGCCACAAACCAATTAGGTACATGCCCAATCAATGTAGGAGGTGACAAATCAAGATCTACAAAAGTTGTTGAAGAACAAGATCCATGAGTGATAAAGATAAGTTGACAACACAGATGTGGCTATCAAGAAAGAGATGAATGTCTTCAAGATAATCCTCCAAATCTGAAACATGACTCCACAAACAAGAATGATATGTCTGCAATATACAAATCCCAAGTAGCTATGTCTAGAAGAACAATGTCCTACTGCACTCAATCAATGCGGGCTATGCATGAGCCAATGCCAATCTGATCAGGAACAACAAAAGATGAAGATGATTGAGATGGGATCTCAATGTTAGGAGTAGGAACATGAAGATAGGCCTCTGGTACATCTGAACATGCAAGACCTCTAATATACTCAAGCTCCTTTATAGTATCATTATCAAAGGGTATGAAATTTGCATGTGCAATGGGAAGACAATCTGCCATAGGATCCTCTAGGAATGGAGAGATACAAGGGTCTCCATGCATCTCCAAGGTTGAGTCCAAAGTGTGCAAGGAGACTCAAGGTCCAATAGAACACACAGTGCCATAATCAACACTAGAGCAAATCACACCTACAACATGGTCTGTGAGATTACCCCAAGCTAATTTACCTCTTGAAGTTGCTAGTTCAAGTACGAGTCCATACAAATATGGCAACATATCTAGCCACCCAAGATGTGTCAAGATGTCATGACACCAAGACTCATAATTGCCCTTTACCAGTCTGATAATAGAAGGATGAACAAAAAAACCCATGATACCTCCTCAAATGAAATAATCAGACCCCAAGAATATCAAAACATAAACAGCACATCAAATACAACCCTCTCCAATAAACAAATCCATCCCAAGTGCTAAAATGTCCAAGAAATCAACCAGATAGTGGAAAACACAAAAATTTGAATAAAATGTACCTAGAACACAATCTAGAAAGATTGACTGCGGATTTGTATAGAGGACTTTAAGAGCTTTCCAACTATGTGTGGAAGTCAAAAAACGGAGTTCGTTTACTCAAGTTATGGCCCCAGAAGCGTAAAACTAAAGGCTGACTTTACAGGCTTGATACAGAAAAATGGTGAAGAATCTAATCAAACCACCAACATGAACAGATCGGTGCCAGAATCATCTTTTCAGCAATATATGGTTTGCACAATTTTGACTCTATATGACCAAGTTATGAGCAAAAAACTAACTACAATCTTTTGTCTTGGAGAAGTCAAATTGATCAAAGGGTTGACCAATTGTTGATGTGGCACTACTGACTGGATGTTGATATCTCACTGTTGACTGGGTGCTTGTGGCAAAAAAATACCCTTGGTGGAATATGCTTCCAAAAAATAAACAAAATTCCAAAAAAGTAAATTGCATATGAAGCAGAATTAAAAACATAATATTCCTTAAGAATTTGCACCTAAACAAAGATTTAAAAAACCAACCAAAGTGGGGCCTGTTGATGTGAGTTTTGTTCCACTACAACATACATAATCAAACACTTAATGTTTCAAGTTGAAACACCAAATATCCAATCCTCTCTTGAATAAGGATGCTCATATGCTAAACAATGTAGATGAATTGTGTGATCAAATGAGACAACCTCAAGGTTCCTTCTTCTTGTGGACTTTCACTCAGTTTTATGATGTGATATGCTAGTTATCACAAAGGGACTTACGTTGTTCATTCAATGGATATCAACTTGACTTTAACTTCTTCCAACCAACAACTTCAAAGAATGGGTTTAGAGAATCTAATTTGTTGTTGATTAGCAGCGGGAGATACCACTTCCCACAATTTACATAAACAATTATTTTTAGTCGTTACCCTTACAAAAAGGCCGACTCTCCTTGAAACATCATTCCTCTTGTGAAGAGGAACGACTCTTGGTGAAGGGTCATCAGTTACATATTTATAGAGATCAAAGATCTCTTTCTTGGCATTGAATAATAAGTTAATCTGCATTATTTTGAAGAGAAGTGCTTGGGGAGACGATAGTCATATATCATCTATGGTTGGGAAGGCAACAATGATCTGAGTCATTGCCCGTGGTTAAATGAGCACACCAAACAACATGGTATCAGAGCAGCTCGGTCTTAGGGATCTTTCTAGTGCTGAGCGGTTCCTATGTTCTGGGGCAGTTTGCTAAAAACAACAGGAAGGTGTGGATACAAGTCGATATGCTATTGGAGGGCTGATTATAGTATGAATTTTGCAGAGATGACAAACTATGTGGTGTCGATCTGTGGTATCTTCTATATCAATGATGTCAATCTTGATTGTTGAATTGCCAGTGTTGATCCTGTGAGGTTATTGTCGATTGCAAGATATCTGATATCGATAATCAGATTGCAGCGAGGAATGATCGTATCATCGTTATCTGATGTAATGATCTCGTTGATGCTTATATGACTCTGATCAACCTTGTTGAAGGATGAAATTGTTGTACAATCCCTAATTGGTGAATGAGGATAACAAATTAGCAGTGTCGTGACTCGGTAATGTGTTCATGATGATGGAATGTCGAGACTCTAAAATGTATCACGTGAATGTCAATATTGGAATCCCAGAGTGTGATAGTGTTTTCGAAAATGTATGATATTGTCTTTGCATGTCGATATGATGGCTCTGTGAATTCGTTGCTCTAGGAACAATATGGAATCGACGTTCGCTCCTTCAATATATAGAGATCGATTTACAGTGCTACGAATCACAGCGAGGGTGCGGATCTATGATATATCGATCAGTAGGTATCACCGTATGATCTCTGCAACGAAGATTACAATGTTCTGTTGTTTATAAGTCGGGTGGAAATAATACGCAGCGCCATTATGTATCTGTGTCATCTGCAGAGCTATGTTGGATGATATATCTCTCTGGCGCTAATACAAAACTTCAGAAGGATAGATAGTGATGTGGCGTTAAATATTATTTTCGTGTTGTTGAGTGTTAAGGATCGATGGAGTCTGATGTTTATTATCGGTGTCGTTGAACTATTATTGACTACCGATATTGACTCTGCTTAACTAATCAAAGAGTTTAATAGATTATCAATGCCATAAAATTGCATTCTCGTTGGGATTTATTGTCAAGCCTTGAAGAGCAAGAGTTCAATTGCCAACACATAATAAGTCAACTATGCTAAGGATTGACCATTGTGACTAATAACAAGACCTTCATTGGATGAAAGGACCAAACTGGAGCTTGGAAGAAGACTAATACTCAAAAGGAAGAAAGAAGCAGATTACATCAGAAAGGATGTTGATGAACGTTTGCTCCAGAATAATGAGGTGATGGCAGCATCTAGGATTACAAAGCAAAGTCAAGACAAGAGGGCTCTCCCAGTGAGAGGGAGCGGACTGCGAAGGGATTTTGTTCTAATCTCAGGATGGTCATATTCTTGTCTGGCCTAGGGCTCGATCTTATGACAGTATGTCCAGGGTGGTCTTGGATCTAGCACTTTCAGCTTTATGTGGATCATATCTGATGATGAGTCAATTGGAGCAAGATATTTTCCATGATTGGGACCATGTAAGAAAGGTATGCTTCTGTGACAGAGGGAGCAACTAGAGGATCTGCTTCAGCTGACTTCTGAGGATCTTGGACCATGTCGAGATGGTTTCTCTAGTGATCAAGAAACTATAGCAATCAGAGGACTTTATGATTCATGGGATGGAGTCCCATGTGATATTCCTGGGTAGATGAATACTTGGTGAGTTTGGGTTTTTGCAAGAATGATGTTGATCTGAATCTTTACTTCAAGATTGTCAATGGTGAAGCTTTAATCTTGGTTCTATATGTTGATGACTTATTTCTTACTGGAGAATAACATCTCATCTTTAGATGCAAGGAGTTGACTTCTGAATTTGAGATGGACCTAGGACTCATGCATTTCTTTCTAAGTTTGGAAGTGTGGCAGAGGCCTAATGAGATCATCCTGAGTCAAGGAAAATACGCCATTGACATCTTGAAGAGATTTGGGATGTTAGATTGCAAGTCTATGTCTACACCGATGGAAACTAGCTTGAAGAAGTTGAGTGAATCTGTAGCTAGTTCAGCTCTTGCGGATCCTACTACGTACAGACAGTTGATTGGATCCTTGATGTATCTAGTTAACACTAGACCGGATATTTGCTATGCAGTGAGTGCACTTAGTCTGTTCATGTGTGAACCAAGGCAGATACATCTAGTTGCAGCCAAGCATATCTTGAGATACTTGTGTGGCACAGTTGGATATGGCCTGAAATATTCTTCCAATGTGGACTTGAATCTGCAAGGTTATTCTGATTCTGATTTGGCAGGGAGTGTTACTAATCGGAAGAGCAACTCTGGTTGTTGCTTCAGTTTGGGATATGCTATGATTTCTTGGTGTAGCAGGAAGCAATCTTCAGTGGCACTGAGCACTGCAGAGGGAGAAAATATTGCAGCATGTGTGGTAGCCCGTGAAGCAGTGTGGCATCGGAAGCTCCTTGCAAGATTGTTTGGACAATCATTGGAGCTTACAGTTATTCATTGTGATAAGCAAAGTTGTGTGAAGCTTTCTGTCAATCCTGTGTTTCATGAGAGAACAAAGCATGTGGAGATCAAATATCACTACATTAGAGATATGGTGCAAAGGAATGCTATTTCGTTGAGGTACATTAGCACTGATGATCAAACGACCGATATTCTTACCAAGCCCCTTGCCAGAGTGAAGTTTGTGCATTTTCGAGACAAGCTTAGAATTGTGGAGAATGAAGCCCTTGCTGAGAGGGAGTCTCACCATCAATGATTTCTTGAGATGCACTATAATGCATCTTTCTCTATGAGAAAAACTTGAGGCGTAAGCCCTCGGTAATGCATCTTTCTCAATTTGAGGTGTAAGCCCTTGTTAATGCATTTTTTCTCTGAGAGAGAAATTTGAAGTGAAAGCCATTGTTCCATCCTCTGGGAGTAGCCATGATGGATGTACTTGTGCTTTTCCACTCATGGGAGTAGCCATAGTGGACATCAGGTTGGATGACTCCGTGATGGGCACTTGTGCACTTGTTCTTTCCACCCTTTGGGAGTAGCCATGGTCGACATCATGTTGAGTGACTCCATGATGATATCACGTTGAGTGACTCCATGATAAACTTCTTTCTCCAATGGGTGTAGCCATTGTGTGTGTCATGTTGAGAGACTCCATGACATGAGTATCTGAGAAGATATCTCCCTAGCTAAGAGGGAGTGTTGTTGATTAGCAGCGGGAGATACCACTTCCCACAATTTACATAAACAATTATTTATAGTTGTTACCCTTACAACAAGGTCGACTCTCCTTGAAACATCATTCCTCTTGTGAAGAGGAACGACTCTTGGTGAAGGGTCATCAGTTACATATTTATAGAGATTAAAGATCTCTTTCTTGGCATTGAATAATAAGTTAATCTGCATTATTTAGAAGAGAAGTGCTCTGGGGAGACGATAGTCATATATCGTCTATGGTTGGGAGGGCAACAATGATTTGAGTCATTACACGTGGTTCAACGAGCACACCAAACAACATAATCTACTCCTAGAATGCAAGAAATTGTGGATGTCTTTGTAACTCTACTAGACTTAGTTTAACCATCAACCATCAACATCAACCAAGCTAGTGCAATCTCCTAAGGTAAATGTAAGATGTTCAAACAGCCACCATTCCATCAACACCATCCATCGATGCATATAAATGTGCAAGCAATAATCGAAGTTAAGTTTATAACTATGTCATTTGACCACGCAAGGCACATTTACAATTAGCAAGCAGCTAGTGTTACGGTCTATGCAAGTTCAACAAAGATGCATCCAAAATCACTTCCATTCAACTAAACACTACTTCTAATAAAATGAAATGAAATCTGCTTTAAGTGAGGAATTGAAGAAACCATGCAACACTCCAAAACAACACAAGTAAGCCACCATGAAGACCAACAATGAATCAACAATTACTTTGATAGCATTATGGCAACAATTTCGACAAGTCTCCTCTCCTACTCTACATCTACTCTTAATCTAATGACTAACTAACTGTTACAAATGAGAAGGCCTTGGCCTTTTATAGGTGTTCAATTACAATGAAGGGTCAAGATCAATTCAAGATCAAGGGCCAAGATTAATCCCTACAAACCCTAATTAGGGTTGTCACAATATCATCCAATTACGTGAAGACACCACCCTGTGGGCCAATAAGAAAATTACAATACTTTTGAGAAGCAATGAGAAAATTGTACACTTGGCATGATGTGATTGGAACATGTGGAACTTGGAATTTCCTGATTGGTAGAAGACAACTAGGTGCAACCTCGGCATTCTTATCTCGTAGACTTGATCAACCTCTTGATGATGGGAAAATATCTCTTGATACTCAACATTGTCAAGCCTTCAATAGTGATGGCAAATTCCCAAATTGCTTCATCTTCTCAAATTTTCTCCATTTTCTTTCTGGAAATTTTCTCATTGCCATGTTTTGAACTTGCTTGTAATTATAAACTTAATGTTTCTTTCGATCCTTCTTGAAGTGATGAAGTCCTTCATGTAGCTTGGATCCTTCAAAGCAAACTTGAATTTCCGGAGGAAATTCAAGTTGATAAAAATTCATACACTTGCAGACTTCGTGAACTTGAATCCCATCTTGATCTTGATTTTGATTTGAATTTTCCTTTGATAAACTGATTTGAATCTCCTCATCTGAAACCTTCAAGCTTGAGCTATCTCCTTGTAGCATCCGCTTGCTTAAAATCTTTATCTTCACTTGAGGTCCTTGAGGTTGAGCTTGATCTCCTTGAATCTCTTTATCTTCCAAGCTTCTTCCTTCAATGATTTTCCCTGCAAAACAAGAGAGAAAAAGGCACTAAGTTCTCAAAATTGATAAACAAAAGGAAGGAAATCTAAAGTTTATGCAATCTTCATGACTTTCTTAAATGTAAAATCAGATTTCACCCATCTTCATGCAATCTGAAACTAAACTTTACCAAATCTAGGCCCTAGACAAGTCTTACAACATGAAAGCGTGCCCAGATTTTGCTTTCTTCTTGCCATCTTTACTTTTGATTTTTGGAGAAAATCTGCCTGTAGTTGTTCAAATCGCTGCCTTGTTGGAGAGAAACTCGCTGCCTTGTTGGAGAGAAACTCACTGCCTTACAGCTGATAAAAATCAATCTTTAAGAAATAGTTCGCTGCTACTAGCAGAGAGGAAATTGCTTAGTTTTTGTGTTGAAATGATTTGAACTCTCCTCCCTTTATAGGTGATCTGCACTTGAAGATGTCCAACCCTCTAGGTAGGCCGACTTGGTTCCTCTTATCCAATGAAATCATTTGAATTAATTTGTTTTTAGCCCCTTAGGCCGACTTGGATTAGGAAAGGAAATGATTTTTAAAATGTTTATATTTCAGTTGAACTGAATTTTCCTTCAAGTAAGCTGCAAGTTAATTGATTTCTTGGATTTCAACAACTAGGACATCTTATAGTGCACATACAATGTAGACACATCTTAAGTTAACAAGCTTTGGTTGACATTTTAATGTACCCCATAACCAATTAAAGGTTCCTCAATGTAGGATGAATTCATCTCTGAGTTGTAGAGCCAACCCAATCAGCCCAAATTATTAATTGGATATAGGGAACCCTACATCATCTACCTCCGAGTCTATTGCCAAGTTGGCCAAAGAGTCGGCAACCCCGTTAATCTCCCTATTAACATACTTGAACATGAAAGCAAAGATTTGATAAGGAAACAACAAAGTTTTAGAATGTTGTTTAATTTCCAATTCAATGAAGCTCTCCTTTCAATTGTAATGCCCCCTCCAACAAAATTGAACTCTGATTAAATATTCAAAAATATTATTAAGACAATTTGAAACGAGACACAACTGTAAATAGCAAAGTTCCCAAACTTGCCATAACTTGCCGAGTCGCGAGTCAAGTCACCTTTGCCGAGTCACAAGGACTCTGACTTGGACTTGGCCGAGTCAGGCAGGTGGCTCGCCGAGTCATAGCAAGTTGCGAGTCTCAGTGTGACTCACTGAGTCCTGATGACGGGACTAGGCCGGCGTCAATCTTCTTTTTTGCAAAAAGAAACATAACAAATGATTTTTTTAAGTTATTTTTATCGAGTTGTACGTCGTACCACTACATAAACGCCACCCTTCCCTACAACAACTGCAATTCCTTGAGTTCTTGTGCTTTGGTCAACAAGTAAGAGATTTGGCAAGAAGAGATTTGGAAATTGCATTTTTGGGCTTTATCAATACTGTTTTTGGCATCTTAAAAATTCAAGAAAATGATGCACGCTATGGAGGTTTATGTGGTTTTGAAGGTGCTAATTTGGTCTTGGCGGCAAACCTCGTGAGGGGCGCTGCCCCTCAACCCCACTGGGGATGCTACCCCCAGACCCCCGCTAGGGGCGTTACCCCCAAACCCCCATTTTATTTTTGAAAAACACTACAACTTTGAGTTTGCGCAATACGAGTCATTATCTACACTCTTGTCATTAGTCTTCCTGGATATTACTTGATGTATACTTGTCGTTTGGAAGACGAATTTTCTTTTGGGGGGATGATGTAGTCGGCATAAAATGCCTATTGTTGTGTTTGATAATATTGGCTATCAGTCAGTGCATTTATTGTCGTCAATGTATTAATTTGCGTTTGTACTTATGTGATCGATGTATATTTATGTATGTGATCAAATTAGCTTCTATTTGATGATGTTATTGTGTCTTTAAGCTTTATTCAATAATGGGTACATGAAACAAGTTTTAAATCCTTAAAAATCTAAATTTCAAGGGTTTTTTCACTGTGTCGAGTCAAGTCAGCCTTGCCGAGTCTGAGTCTGGGAACTTTGGTAAATAGTCACTACAAGGCAAGGAATAAAACAAAATCAAAATCAGCCTAGCTTAAGACAACAAAAAGCTATAAAGAAGTATTTTATTTTATCTAAATTATTTACTTCTTTTTTGAAAAGTTATTTTTTGGTAATACACATTTTACTTTTCTTTGTGACTTTAGATTTCACTTTTAGAAATCACCATTTTTCCTTTCGGCAATTCTTTTACTTTGTTTTTACTTTGAAAGATGTAGCAAATATTATATACTTGTAGTTTTATAGTTCTAGTTTATTTTCAAAAATATGTTGGTTGTGTTTGGCTCTATGTACACAGTCAATATGAAACTCCTTGCTCCATTTGTTAAGCACCTATTAGCATAATTATTCTAAAATTCCAATGTGTGTGAGTGAATGCATGTGTGTGATTGGCTTTAGTAGTATGTAATGTCCCTTTTTCAGTCCATTCCAAGATTCTTGGAGATTTTCAAGATTCTTGGAGAGCGTCGATTTTATCAAAATAGTTTTTTGATAATGGCAGTGTTCCAAGAGTCGAGATGAATACAATGATTTTCTTTCCAATTGCAAATCCAACTTTCAAGGAGAATTCCACACTTCTTCGAGATTTTCAACATCCTTGGAGAACACCAACTTTCCTGGGACCTTGGGATGTGTAAATAAGAGTACTTAAATAAATGATTTAAGTTGCCTTAAGGTGACTTTATATTATAAAAAACAACTATGTTTATTTCTTTATTTTTAAAGAAAGATGGCTTACCGCATAAAGTTTTGTTAAAAGAGGGCTAAAAAGTGTTAGCACTAGGCATGGGGTACAAGTGACTTAAAGGTTATCATTTAAAAATAACAATGAAATGGAGGAATCAAAATTATATTTAATTAAACTGCTCAAAAAGTCACTTTGTTTTATTATTGATGAGAAAAGTGAGTTTTTAAAAAGGAAATTAACCGATTGCCTTAAAGTTGCCCCAAAAAGTATCCATTTAAGAAGGGGTTAGACTGAATATTCCATTTTCTGTTTGCTATTTCCTCAGTTTCGGGGACAAAAACAGAACAGTGATTTCATCCAAAAGTCACCATGTGCTGAAAATATTGGGTTTTGGGGATGAAAACCCACAACATCCATTGGGCCTTCCCGCTGAAAGTAAAGACATTCCGGTTTGTGTTGCACGGATTGGTTATTTTTCCAGTTGTATTTCGATTACGATTTTTTAGGTGTTTTGACCTTTTTTTTGCATGCAAGGAAATTTTATGCAGATTTAAAAAGTTTGTGGACTTGTAAAGTGATTGAAGGAGGTTTCTTCAAGAAAGCAAGCAAACATAAGGTGAACTTTGGTGATTTTTAAGTCTTATGATAGCTGTACCTAATGTACCAGCAACATTAATATTGTATTTCAGACCAGCAATTAATCAGAGTACCATCCCAGTCTGATATCCGTGCTTTTTCGTGCATTTGGGTTAGTTTGCGATTGTGATTCAGAAGTATAAATGCTCATACTTGATGAGGAGTTCGGGTTTGATGTTTGCTGTGATCTACAGGGATTCGAAAGTATTTTGTAGTAGCTATACCAGCTGTCAAATAACCCTATTTCAGACCTGCTGCAATACAATTAGTCTTGTTTATCCTAATCTATATCTCTTCTTGGAATTGGGGTTGGTTTTGGAGTGTTTCTTGGTGTGTTTTTAGTCATAGTGCAGTAAGGTAATGGTTCGCTTGCATGTGGGGTTGTCATCTCAACTAATTGAAGTGGTTTCAGTGTATTGACGACAAGTTTCCATTAAGTTCTGGGCAATGTTATCAGTAGCTCAGTGAGTTATAAGACCAGCATCAACCTTAGATATCATTTCTTGAGGTATATTTTATTTGTAAAAAAGAATATGTGAAGTATCTATACTTATTGAACTAATCCATGTGTTCCAACAATCTGATTTTGATATTCGAATTAATATATTACTAAGTGGCAGCAGTATATCTCATTCCTATGCTGTTTGTAATGCATTTCATATCAATCTTTTAACCGCCAAAGGGTTTTAAATTTTTAATTTGTATGAATTTCATATTGTAAAACTGAATGGTTTACCACCAGTTACTATGGGAAATCATTCAGCCCGTTTTGGCATTGAAAAAGCTAGCATTATCAACTATTTTGATCTGAATCAAACTTAGAGATTTTGTCAATGGCTTGCATTGCATTGACACAATCTACCGAGGAGGTGTTGATAAGGCTAGCTCTACTGCCTACATGTCATTTTACACAATCTACTGAAGAGGTGTTGACTAGGCCAGTTCATCCGCCTGTGTATTCTGGTCAGTTTGCCCCTATTCATTCTGTTGCATGCACTATAGATAATGTGTGGTTGAAGCACCATATGCTCTGACCTTGCCCACTCGAGGATCTAGGTAATCAAAAAGTGTTGAAGAAAGTGCATAGATATCTTTTATATTGCAGAAAAATAGGGTGGGTCATTATAGTGGTATCAGAGCTGGTGGTCTTGCTAGCTTGTTGGTGTTTAATCTCTATTGCAGATTTTTAATGTTCAGCACTTGCATGACACAGTCTTCAGCAGTTGCAATTACATATTAGTTTCAACAGTTAAGTTTCAAAGGTTTGTCAAAGCCTTAATTCTTCCAGGTTGTGAATAATGGCATCATTCGATAAAGAAGTTTTGAGAAAGAAACTCTATAGAGCAGGTAAGAGACCTGATCACCCGCCTAAAAAGATAATTTACTTTGCATTTTGGAAGAAGTGGAGAGTTGTTTATCTAAGATAGATCAACTTAATTCTATGAAGATACAAATTGTCGTGGTTCCTATTGTGAAACCAGAACTTATGAAACACTGAAATGAAGATGTAAAACTTGCAATCACCATCTGTATAAGTGAATTTACAACAAATACAGCTCCTGAAGTTCCGTACAATGATGACATTATGAGGGAGTTATTTCAACTGATTACAGATCTAGATGATATAATAAATCCTTCTTTTGCTAAGAGGATAAAAATTCTTGAAACTGTTGCAAGAGTTAGATTATGCTGTGATGATCTTGTTGTTAAAATCTTTCAACATTTCTTAGCTATTGTTAGTATGGTTCATGCAAAGAATGTTGTAGCTATCATGCAGACCATTATGGCTTTGATTCTGAATAAGAGTGATGCTATCTCCTAACCACGTTTATCTGTTTTATTGGTTGTTTTGAGAAAGGAGCAAAATATTTCTTCAGCCCCAAATGAGATGGTTGTAAATTTTGTTAAACAATGCAAGCAAAAGTTGAGGCCACACTTCTCAATAGAAGAAACTTGAGAAGCGCCTACAAGAGAAAAGGAAAAATTAAAGTGTAGCAGAAATGAGCCCAAAAGAAATAATTTTTGCTTCGTGTGCAGTAAAAAAGTCCAACCATCAATGCAAAGACAAAGAAGTGAAATGCTAGAGGAAGAATTAGAAGTTATAGAAGAGGTAGAAAAAAAGATGATGGAACAAGCGGAACAGAAGTACTTAAAGTTGACTTAAAGATGATGAGTTAAGGGAGATGAAGGCATGAAGTCCTCTAATGATGAGGAGAATGTTCTTACAGATTAGCAGATTGCCCTTTCAGAAGTTTTAGTAGACGATTATGCCGATTTTGAAAATGATGAAGTTTTCAGAACATCGATTAGTGGAACAAGCAATTGAGTTTCTTGATAACTGATTTTGATAGTCATGCACTCCTTAAACTGGAAACAAATAAAAAAAATTGCTGAGTGGAGAGCAAAGTTAGTTTTATTGATTTAGAACAAAGGCTTGAAGAATCACAACTACTGAAAGAAACAATTAGTGGTCTCAGAAGAGGAATCCGTGCAAGCTTTAACTAGAGTTGATAGCACACACAATTTTATTAAAGGCCTTTGATGGAAGACTCAAGTTGAGGAGAGACGGAGAGAAATTAAAGGTGGGGCTACTCTTGCAAATCTACAAACTGTCAAAGATGCACTGGAGATAATAAAATCAGATTACTTGTATTTTCTTTCAGATTGGGATCATGCCATGAAGTTTGCAAAAGAGTCCCGTGATGTATTGAAAGCTAATGAGAAAAAAGTTGATGAGCTCACCTATGAGCTTAAATCAACAAAGAACTTGTTGAAAGTATCTATATGGCACTTCTAGAAGCATAAAATCTTGATGTTGCAGAGCAATTCAGGGAACAAGAGAATGAGGAAAGGGCTAAAGAAATCAAGCAAGTGATTGATGAGTTTGATAGGCTCCAAGAAGATTTTTATTTATAACAATTTCTTCAGTTTGAATGTATAGAGTTGGGACAACAAGAAGATTGGTTGAAACAAGAGCATGGAAATAACTTCCAATTTTTTGATAACCCACTCTTTAAAGTAGATGCAGAATTATATTTTCATAATCCATTTTTTGTGATGAATGTTGACAGTTGAGACACTTCCTAATTCTACTAACAGAGCAAGTGACAATAACACAATATGTGATCCAAGTGAAGCTTTCAAGCATGAGATAAATGCTATTCCCGATATTGGATGTAGTTTTCAACAAGTTTTCCAATCAGCAACTAATGTTGAGCAATTTGATCATCTTTATGATTATAGTTTAAGGTTTAAAAGTGTTGTTCCCAGTGAAGAAACCTCAAACACCATCAGATCTCTAGATGAAGCTCAAATGAATATGAGAGTAGCGCAACATAAGCATGGAATCACTTCATTATTGAGTATGTATGCAAAAGATCATCAAAAAGGATTGTTAGAGATCACTGATGATGGAATGAATGTACCAAGGAGGATTATGGATCAAAATTTCAGCCTTAGTGCTGCTTTCATCGTTCCATCAGCCATGACATGATTTGATTTGCATACTTACAGATGGATTGGCAAGTATTTTTCATCAAGGGATGGAGCATTTGTCAGTCGGTAACTATTAGGGAAGGATTTTTAGCATTAACAAAAGCATTTTTAGTCATTAGAATGCTCAAATTTCTTGTTTGTGCAGGAAGATTTAACTTTTGTAACTTCTCTTCCACTACCAGGTTACTAAACTCGATAACTTCAGATTATAAGTTGAAAATTCCAGACTTGAGCAACAAGTTTAATCCCTTTGAGGTCATCGATTCACTAGAGAATGTTTTGTACTAAAGAGAGTGAATATCTCAGCCAACATAACCTCAATTTGAATGGAAAACCAAGTGATTCATGGTTGTCTAGATTTATTTTCAGCTAGCACACAAGCTAATTTGTCCTATCTTGGAAGGAATAGTCTACAACATCATTAATGAAGATCATCTTGCAAAGGTATTTGTTACGGATTTTAGTAAATTGTCTTTGAGAATTACATGGGCCAATACATTTGGATAAAGTAACGAGAGGCTAATTCACCAAGTTTGTCTTCATCAGTAACCTCTTGATTAAGTTCATTCAGCAAACATTTGATGGAGTTTCTCTTTTTGTGCCTGCTAGCAGTCCTATGGAAAAAAGCCGAGTGACTATCACCCTCCTTCAGACATTGTATTCTTGACCTTCGCTTCCAATATATTTCTTCTTTTCTAAGATTGTCTTTAAATTTTCTTCTCCAATCTTCCTCCTCATGCAAAGACTGCGATAAATTCCCAGCAGCAATTATTGTTCTGGATACAATCCAATTTGGAGCCTATTTCCTTCTTTTGCTTAAAGATGTCACCAAAGGTTGACTTATTCCACCCTCTTAATTCTTTTCTAATAAGCTCCAGCTTTTGAGAAATCATGTACATAGCAGATCCCTGGACAGGGGAATTCCATTGTCTTTGGATACAGCCTTTGAAGTCAGGATGGGAGTCCCACATTATCTCATATCTAAAAGGAAAGGGGCAAGAGAAGGGTTTGTCCACCCATTGAAGGAGGATGGGGCTATGATCTGAGACAGTTCTGGGGAGGGCCTTGAGAGAAGCATTACACCCCAAATCCCAACAAGCAGCTCCTTGCCCCTATTACTGAAGATGAAGTCAACGCTGCAATGTTCGCAATGGGTTCGTACAAGGCCCCTGGTCCTGATGGTTTCCCTCTTGCCTTCTTTGAAGAGTTTTAAGACATTGTTAGCTATGATGTGATGATGGCAACCAAGGACTTTCTTAGGACGGGTAAGTTGTTGAAGAAGTTGAACAATACTAACATTGCATTAATCCCTAAAATCCAAGACCCAAAGTCCATGACTGATTTCAGGCCTATAAGTTTATGTAATACCATCTATAAGATTTTCTCAAAAATGTTGGTCAATTGACTAAAGCCCCTCCTAGATAAATTCATTAGTCATAGTCAGAAAGGCTTTGTCCCACGAAGACAAATCCTTGATGGTGCCATTGCCACTCACGAGATCATCCATTCAAAGGACAAAAGCAGGATCCTAGGTATGGCCTTCAAATTGGACATTTCTAAGGCTTATGATAGAGTTAAATGGCACTTCCTGTATATAGTTTTGAGTAAACTTGGTTTTAGTGAAAAGTTGATTGGGATTGTCTAGGAATGCATTGAGACAGTTCACTACTCAATCCTCGTGAATGGGGTCCCTTGGGGGTTCTTCAAAGCTGGTAAGGGAATTAGGCAAGGTAACCCCCTACCACCCTACCTTTTTATTATGGTTACAGAGAGCTAAAGTTGCCTCCACGCTCCCCCCCAGTTATACAACAATTCGGGGATGATACTTTTCTCTTTAAAAAATCCTCAGTGATTGAAGCAAGGGAATGGAAAGGGCTCCTTCTGGATTATGCCAGGGCCTCTAGCCAATGCATTAATTATGGAAAAAGTAGCATACACTTCTTCAATACCAAGATGTCTGCAAGCTAAGATCAAGGATATCCTGGGCTATCAATGTGCTATCCTTCCAAGTACTTACCTCGGCCTCCCCCTCACTATCAAGAAGGTCACCCCTACCTTTTGGAACACTATCCTGGAGAGAATTCAGAAGAAATTAGCTGGTTGGAAAGGCAAGCTCTTGAGTAGTGTGGTTAAACCCCAACTCCTATCTGCCTCCCTCCAAGGCATCCCAGTTTACCTTTTATCCCTTTTCAAAATCTCAGGCACCATGGCTGAGAAGCTTGAGAGAATTCAAAGAACTTTCCTCTGGACTGGTGTGGAAGACAAAAAGAGACCAACTCTTGTTAACTGGGATACAGTTTGTATACCCAAAAATCAGGGAGTCTTAGGAAACTAACTAATTTGAATAAAATTGTAATTAATAAAATTGGTTGGAATCTGGCTATTGGTAAAATGGATTGGTGTAACATTATAAAGGCTAAGTACCTTAACCAAGGAAGCTTCTATAGAGCTCTTGACTTAAATGGTTATCTAGCAGGCTCAAAAATATGGAACAACATTTTAAAATGTAGAATACTCGTCAGTTAAGGTCTAAAACGGCAAATAGGCAATGGGTGGTTGATCAAATTTTGGGCAGACCAATGGAAGGGAGATAAACCTCTTGTTGATGGTCCTTATAGTCTACAGATGGAAAGGGCGAAGACCTACTTTGGGACTTTTATTGCTGATTATATCACTCCCTGAGGAAAATGGAAAATCTTGACACAATGTCTTAGGGACAGGCCTGATCTTCTTCCTAAAGTTGCTGAACTTCAGACCCTGATGATAAAAGTGAGACTCCCTCTCTTCCCCAGAGAAGATAAATTTATTTGGATAAAGACTCAAACAGGGGCTTTTTCGGTCAAGTCTACTTACAATATGCTAATGAAGTACAATGGTGATCCTGATTGCTGGAAGAAGGTCTGGAACTCACAGCTCATACCTAAGATCAATTTCTTTTGGTGGGCCTCTTTACATGGTAAAATTCTAACCCAAGATAACCTAGTGAGAAAGGGCTTCCAGTTCCCTAACAGATGTATCCTTTGAAAGCAGGAAGAGGAGACGATCCAACACCTGTTTTATTCACTGCCAATTTGCCTCACAAGTCTGGCAAAATGTCCTCTAGAAGTTTAGCCTCCATTGGGTGTTTGGCAAGAATATCCAACAATTTGTTTTCAATTGGAAGTGCCCATCAAACCACCCCCTCATTAGACAGCTTTGGCAGCAAATACCTCCCCATGTTTGTTGGTGTCTATGGAAAGAGAAGAACTATAGGATCTTCAGGGCTACTAAAAATAGTATTGATAATGTGCTTTTGGTTCTGAACGAACTCTTGTTGGAAAATATTGTTGTTAGCAATTGAAAAACTCCTAGTTGTCCTACTGCTTGTCATGCCCCGCAAGGGAATCGGGGAAGAGAACAGAGATTCTCTTAAATAAAAAGAAAACCTAAGTAAAAATTCATGAAATTTTTTTTGAACTTTTAAAGAATTATGTGAGCAAAACTTAAACTTAGATTCCTTCCAGGGTTCCCTTCTAATTTAATGCACGATTCATTTAAGTTCAATAAGTAAGCTAACAACAAGTTTTACTTCTCAAAGCAAACTACATCATATCATTATAAGATTCTTTGTTAAGAAATGCCTAAGTACTTTCATTTCAATTTTCCATTTAAAACCATCTATATTCCTAAGTATTCTTTATGAACAATATAACCTTTAAATCAAATGGAACCATCTAAATCATTTGATACATTGCAA
>MU227745.1:121725-142970 GCA_018584345.1 Thuja plicata
CCTGAGCCATGAAAACACATCAGACGCATATCCATGAAACATAAAACATCATGATAATGGTTAGATTCAAACCCTTTGGTTAGATCCATAAAACATATAAAAATAGATGGTTTTCTAATCTCATAAACATATAAATGATAACCATAAATGAGCATATCAATCATATCATCATCCACAAAATATAAATGTAAATGTATAGTTCTAACCATCATAATAAAATGTCCAAGTCAAAAGTCCAAGTATCACCATAGGAGAGGGTATTACACTGCTGCCTGGGATTGTACCCTTACTAAAATTGGAAGCTCCCCAAAGATTTCTATAATTTTGACAATTCCAAGAAGCTTGCTAGAAATAATACAAAGTGGAAACCTCCTCGTCCACCTTGGTTTAAATTAAATTTTGACGGTGCGGCCAGACTAGATAAAGAGGTCGGGGGAGTTGTGATTAAAGATCACAAGGGAAGTTTAATTGTTGCTTACGCAAGAAACTTGAAGGACCATACTAGCAACCAGGCTGAGGGGATGGCTCTGTTCTAGGGTCTTAAGATTGCTCTGTCAATTGACATTAAAGCTCTGGAAATAGAGGGTGACTCCAAACTGGTCATTGAAGCAACCAAAGGTGCAATGACAGCAGGCTGGAA
The DNA here is from genome assembly GCA_018584345.1 of Thuja plicata. Classification (NCBI taxonomy): domain Eukaryota; kingdom Viridiplantae; phylum Streptophyta; class Pinopsida; order Cupressales; family Cupressaceae; genus Thuja; species Thuja plicata. The sequence goes on from MU227745.1 coordinate 122,366, forward strand.
AGTGAAGGGGATTCTGATGGATATTAGGACTCTTCTGGCAAGGTTTGATGAGTATGTCATACAACACATATTCAGAGAAAGTAATGTTGTGGTTGATTCTATTGTGGCCATGGGGTTGGAATTGGATGGTCTACGTTGCTGGAGGGAAGAACGCTCTCTGCCTTCTAGCACAAAGTCCCTTTTAAGGAAAGAAAAAGTCCCTTTAGTTCCTTATGAAGGTTAGCAAACTTTTCCTATGTGCCCTCTTGTGGAGTTTATGGGCTTAACTCTGCAAAACCGGCAGGTGTTTAAATTTGAAAAGCTATATGTTTTCTTTCCATAATTCAAATTACATAAAAGGGTGTCAGGTGGGGTGTACTTGTGTCGCCCACGTGTCCCCCCTTGTTCTCCTATGATGAATTGAAGCGGCTGATTATTGATTTTAGTGTTTGGAATGGCACTTTCTTCGGGGAATGAGATATTAATTTCAAGATTGGTTTGACAAATTTTATTAGATCACATTTATTGTCTGAACTTGATATTCTCCTTATTCCCTTATTGATGACAGACCGTTTGCATGAGGGACTTGCCATTTCGGAGCTAGATAGTACAATTGTAATAAAAGCACTGATTACCGTCATTTATCTTGATTTCAAGTGCCTTTTTTCTTCGTTGGCTTCAATTTGGGGTTTTCACGGGTCTGTAACACTTCGGCTCTGGTTTGTGATACCATGGGTGGGGATCAGGTATGTGTTGAACCAGATAAACATGAAGATTTCAAAAACAATGCCAATGTCTAGCATATTTGTAAAGGGGAAGTTGACCAGTTTATTGAGTACGTGACGAGATTTGATGAAAGCCTCTCTGCAATTTGTTTCCTCTTGGGCGGAGAGAAGAGTAACGATGGGTGGCATCTCTTTTGAGGTGAACGAGGTCATTGCTAAAGCCACTAGTCTCTCGACAGAAGGGCGAAAATGGAAAAAAACTAGTAGGGTTTCGAACAAGGCTAGTCTTACCCAGTTCTTCCACGGAAATGAGCAACCTGTCAAATTGCATGGAGGCTACTACCAGGAGAAGTTACTAGAGCCCTGGGACCAGGTGTGTACGATGGTAATGAAATACTTTACCCTTGAAGTGAGATTTTGGGGTTTATTACTATTATCATATTGCCCTTTTTGACTCATTTTAGGAATCAGAATATTATTTCCATTTCGTTCTTTCTCCTCCACTCCTTGGAAAATACTGTTAAGGATGTCATGGAAGCCGAAAACCAAGGTAAAAAATCTACCATCCGACATCAAGGCCTCATGTTTAGACTCTACCATTTCCATCTGGCTCTATGTCCCCCGCAAGCCATTATTGTTCAAGAGGCCCCTGCTTCCTCAACCCCTCTGTCAGCTAGCTTAATGGACTCTCCTAGACCGAGGAAGAAAAAGTGCATCAAAAACCCTGCCCTTAAAAACCCCTCATGGCCCTGAGGAAACCTCCCCTAACAATGTGTCGATGGAGAAGCCGAAGGGCAAAAAAAGAAATGACCCCCCTCTTAAACTAAAGGCCAAGGCTCCTAAAAAAGCTAAATTCAATATTCAACAAATTGATTCAGATATTGAAGATATTGAAGGGACCAGTACTCCCCGTCAGTCCAATAGAATGGTAACCAAACCCACTAAGAAGGAGAAAAATCTGAAAGAGGAGTCGGATTCAAATGACGAAGGGGAGAGTGAATACAAGAGCATAGAGGAAAAAATGCCAGAGAAGGAGGTCCATTCGGTTACTGCTAGCAGTTCATCACATGTCTCAGACAGTCCAAAAACTGAGTCCCTTGATCTCACCCAAAGTGTGGATGCGGAGAACAAGGCCATGTCCCCTACTAAGGATAAGGTAAAACTACTACTGAAGGGGAATGTGGTAGATGTGAGGTTGCTTGGGAGGAGATTGATAAAATAAAAAAGGAAATAATTGATATGGACAAAAAGTTTCTGGAGGTTTCCCGCTTCACCTTGAAGGTCATGCATAGCTCAGCAACCACACTGTGTCTGTTGCAGATGGTGGACATGCTTGGTGAGGAGTGTGGAGATGGAAATTTCGAGGAACTTAAGTTCCTTACCGAGGACTGGGTGAGGATGATGTTGTCCAAGCAATGCAAGCGGAATGAGGCCTAATGATTTGATTCCTGTTTCTTTTTTGCACTCTTGTTGATAGTGGCCTTAACTTAAAGGCCTTGGTTTAATTTTTGCCTACTTTACTAATATTATTATGTTTTATTTTGAAGACTTATGTTGGTATAGCCTTGCATGGCCTTTGTTTAAAACTATTAATACTATTTTGCTTGGTATCGTGAATGTTAGTAGTAGTCTGAAGTAAGTGTTGATGGTCGTTGTAGTGATGGTTACTACGATAAGCAAACTCTTGGTTGTTTTTGATATGTGGAAGTCACTGTGACTATTTTTGTTTCTTCGTTTGCGTGCTGTTAAAGTGCTAATAGTGTTAACCTGTTGACAGTAGCCCGCAGGGCCTTTGTATTGAGGGACAGTGTTAATTTTGATATCAGATCTAACAGTTAGCTAATTATCAGATTTAAATAAACTGAAATGCAAATGAAACAAATTAAACACAACCACAACACAAGAGTACCATGGGAAAACCTTCCTCTTGGAGGTGAAAAAACCTAGCAACAAAGATGATAAATATATTGAGTTCAAAACACAACTTACAGACTGAAGCAATACTGATAATCAGTAATCAAAGCTGGATCTAAATGTTGACTGGAAGCACAGAGATTGAAGTCACGGTGATGACTGAGATGAATGCACAAATGATACAATGTGAATCTCCAGCAGTCCTGATTCAATCTGAATAATCAATTCCTTGACAGCACTCTGTCAAGTAGGTAAGACAATATATTTTGGCACCTTGAAATCACATCAAAATATCAAAGATCTCATACATTCCCTCAAGCTGGTTGAACATGTCACGAGCTGTAGATAGCTTGGAGATGACTGCAACAAGGTGATCTTTGACAGAATCAATCAGGATCTTCTTGGCTTTCAGAAACTTCTTTTTGTATTCTTTTAACTCGTCCGCATTTGTAGGTTCGGTGAGTGCTGGTCCTTTCACAAATTCAAGTACTTCATTCTCCTCTAGAGAAAGTAACACACGAACCTTCCATGAAGAGAAGTTAACGGCACCTTCCAATCTATCCTCTACCTTAAAACCTGTCACCGTGATGAAAACAGCAACAAGGAAAAGAAGATCTAAAGAATAATAGGTTACATCTGATAATGATCAGCAAGAACTTGGCTCTGATACCATGTTAATTTTGATATCAGATCTAACAGTTACCTAATTATCAGATTTAAATAAACTGAAATGCAAATGAGACAAATTAAACACAACCACAACACAAGAGTACCCTGGGAAAACCTCCCTCTTGGAGGTGAAAAAACCCAGCAACAAAGATGATAAATATATTGAGTTCAAAACACAACTTATAGACTGAAGCAATACTGATAATCAGTAATCAAAGCTGGATCTAAATGTTGACTGGAAGCACAAAGATTGAAGTCACAGTGATGACTGGGATGAATGCACAAATGATACAATGTGAATCTCCAGCAGTCCTGACTCAATCTGAATAATCAATTCCTTGACAGCATTCTGTCAAGTAGGTCAGACAATATATTTCGGCACCTTGAAATCACATCAAAATATCGAAGATCTCCTTCACTGATTGACAGAGGTATTCACACTTCAATGCAGAGATAAATCGCAGATTTATTATGATTGTATTTTCTCCTTTGGAAGCTGAACAACAATGAGTACTTCACTGTATGTAATTGTTTGTATAATTGCAGGTGTATGCCGCAATGAATACCAGAGATAATTCGCACAAGAGGAGCAGAGACAATGACGAATGAATATGCATAAAAATAATTTGCTGTGTCTTTATATAGGAAATTTCTCCCTTGAGTCGGCCTAGATCTGGGCGCATAAAGTCGGCCCAGATTTGGCATAAAGTCGGCCCAGAATTGTATTTATAAATACAATTAGCTATATATATATATATTTAAATTAAATTAAAGATATAATTTAAATATTTAGATTCCGAAATAGCTATAAAATTAACAGACAGCACCCTAGTTCTGTTGCTTCTAATATCAAAAACATGGGCCGGTAGATTTTTGAACAACTGTGACTATCATGCAAGAGCTTTAATAGTGAAAACAAAGAATAATTGCACAAACTTCCCAGTTTTTATTAGAGTGTGCCAAAAACAAAATGGTAAAGCAAAGCCATTTTCTAAAGAGTTTATCGAATTCTCACAAAACATTGTTGCAGAGTGTTCCAAGAGTCGAGATGAAGACAGTGGTTTTCTTTCCAAATGCAAATCCAATTTTCAAGGAGAATTCTACAGTTATCAAAAAATTCCAACATCCTCGAAGAGCACCAACTTTCCTAAGATATTGGGATGTGTAGATAAAAGTAATTAAAAAAATAATTGAAATTGTCTTAAGGTGACTTTATATTATAAAAGTAACTTATGTTTATTTCTTTATTTTTAAAGAAAGATGGCCTACGTAGGTGTTTTTCAATAAGGGCCAAAAAGTGTTAAGCATTAGGCATGGGATACAAGTGACTTTAAAAAGTTATTATTTAAATGAGACGTTGAAATGGAGGATTAAAAAGTAATATTTAATTAAAAGTTCTTGAAAACTCACTTTAATTTACTATTGAGGGGAAAAGTAAATTTTTCGAAAGGGAAATCATCTGATTGCCCTAAAGTTGCCCCAAAAAGTGTGTATTTGAGGAGTTGTGTAGAGGAAAAGGGTTTTGCTATTTGCTCTGAGTAAGAACATGATTTCTTCTCAGATTTTTTGAGGGTGAAAACCCTCTTAACTGAAAACAGTGATTCATCCATAATCACTTGTGTACTAAAAATATTGGGTTTGGGGACGAAAACTGTAATGCCCCTTTCTAAAATAGGATTTAATACTAATTAATAATTAAGAAAAATAAAATACAAAAATAAATAAAATATAATTACAAGTTAGTTAAGTCTATTGAAAGGTCAAGGGGCATGTAGTGAACAGTTGTGACTCCCTCAACATAAGATGTAAAAAAGGAGAAGATTTCACTTGAAAGGGGACATGGATGGCGCAAGGAAATTCGGAAAGTGAAACGTGGCATAATCAGGTTGGAATTGGAGAAGAATTCAAAAATAAATCTGAATTAGAAAAAAAAGCAGCAATTAAGATTAGTTAAGGAACAATTGAAAAGTGGAAGATACGCCACTCTTGGGAGGATATATTAAGAAGTTGTAGAGTGCATTTGAGGGAGAGCAAGAGTTTATATCAGACTTACATTTGCAGACCTGCAAAGGAGAAGAAAAGGGGGAAGATGATCAAAGAAAGGTTGAAGGCATAATTGTAAGAAGAATTTATAGCCGAATTGTATGGAGAGAACATGCAGATATAAAGGAAGAAAATATGAAGATATAAAAGAATATGCTGATGCAGATTGAGAAAGAAAGTTTATGCAGACTTAAAGAAGTATAAAGAGAAGACATAGTTTGAAGGTGTGAATCAAGAAAGAATTTATGGAGAAGGAAGAATAAGAAAGTGACTCCTTCAAAAGGCAAAGGGTTGTAATGATGAAGAGTTGTGACTCTTTCAAAAGGTGGTAGTTATGAAAGGTTGACTCTTTCAAAGGGCATAAAGGATGAAGGGTTGTAACTCCATTGAAAAGTTGTAATAATGAAAGGTTGTGACTCTCCCATCATGAAGATATAAACATGAGGGGGAGTCATTTGTTGAAGGCATGGAAGAAGGGATCATCATAAGGAATGTAATCATAGAAAGTTCTGTTGTGAGATATAAGACAGTTCTGATCTGCATAAAGGGGAGCACAGGAATTAAGGAAGGATTAATGGAAGAAGAAGGAAGAGGAAGAGAATAAGGAAGTAACTTCCAAAGGGGCAGCAATGATGAAGGGTTGTGACCCTTTTGAAGGGTAGTAATTGTGAAAGGGTGTGACCATTGCAAGGGGCAGATATGGTGAAGAGATGTGACTCTTCCTCACATTGAAAGGTATAAAGAGGAAAAGGTTTCATTTGAGGAGGGCATCCAAGGGAGATAAAATTGGGGAATAATATATTATACTCAAAGGCCACAAAGTAAAGTGGTGATTCAGTTCTTACGAAAGGCGGTGACCCTTTCACCAATAATATATATAGTAGAAATCATTCCAAGTATTCAAGGATCATTTATCTATCATCACTCACCAATACATCAAATCAGCACTCGCTCAATCATCATTCCTCAATCAATGAATTTCACATTCAATCACCATTCACTAACACATCAAATCATCAAATCAAAGGAAATCATTGTATGAGTATCATTCATCAGACATCAATTGGTAATCATTGAATAAGAAGGATCAGATATTGATAGTAAGGACAGACCTATAACAGTCCATTGTTATAATCTGCAATCTCTGATATGAATATCTCTATATGTGTACATGGCATTGGGAAACTCATTTGTGACTGCTAAATACCAGATTATGTGCATACAGCTAGTACTTTCATATGGCTGCTTATATTATTCTAAGATACAATACATGGTTGTTTATGTTTATCGACCATGACATAGTAGTTCTATTGCTGATTCGTTAACTATGATTTGTAGACATATAGAATATATGATTCATATAAGATATTATATGTGTTTCCATCACCAACTTCTGCATTCAGCCATGGTGGGAGAAATGAGGAATTGCAATAAGGGGGAACGGTGAGGCCTCACTAGGTACACCACCTCATGAAGGATAAGATCAAGAGGGACAAGAGATTCCACTCTTGGGCCTAGGGTCGAGTTAAGGACACCCTATTGTAATCCTTCCACCCACTCATATGGGAGAATTATTGTGATAGCTAAGGAAAGGATCCTTAACCATATGAGGTGAGTAAGGTAGCGTGATGGAGGAGAACGGTGTAAAGGTTACACTAGGTACACCAACCCATGAAGCATGGGGCCAAGGGGCGGAGTTTCCACCCTTGGGCCTAGGGCAGACACAATGAGGGCACCTCATCATGTCTTTCTTATCTCATTCCTCAGGTTCATGAGAGTTAAGTGCTATAAGTATGTTTCTTCCATAATCTTAAATATGCATTATATTGTTACCTAATCTCTAGGTTAGGATTGTATATCTCTTTTAATTATCAATTTGTAAAGCTTAAGGCAGATTGGATTACACTAACAATATAATTAGTTTATATATATATGTGCACTTGTTCCTTACTTGGTGATTGCGGGACTTATATTCAAAAGCACAATGAACGAAATATCTTACTTGGTAAGACATCTCTCTAACCCTAGTTATTGCAATTATGTTTGTAGGGTATAAATTAGGGTTTCCCAATTTGGGAACATAACAAGTGGTATTAGAGCATGCTCCTGCCAACCTGAGGGACATTATGATGAATAGATTACTCCAAGAGATGGATCTGGCCCTAGTTGGACATTCCTAACTCTTGTGGGTTAAGTGGTGAATATTACCCCAAGAGATGAATTTGGTCCTGATTGGATATTCTTGCCTCTTGTCGGCCAAGTGAACTATATCTACACATATTCATGTGTATGCTTTGTGTCTAAATATATTCATATGTCTTCTTCATGTATGCTCCATGTGTATGCTTCATTATTTTGTGTATGCTCCATGTTTGGTTCATGACTGATGTGTTTCTCTAAGAAAGCATCCTAGTTTAAGATTGGTTGAGGACATGCAATCTTAGGCAGGGTAAATGACAATCCTCACATTGAAAGGTACAAAGAGGAGAAGGTTTCATTTGAGGAGGGCATCCAAGGGAGATAAGTTGGAGAATAATATATTATTCTCAAACGCCACAATGTAAAGTGGTGACTCGATTCTTATGAAAGGTGGTGACCCTTTCACCAATAATGTATAAAGTAGAAATCACTCCAAGTATTCAAGGATCATTTATCTATCATCACTCACTAACACATCAAATCAGCACTCACTCAATCATCATTCCTCAATCAATGAATTCCACATTCAATCACCATTCACTAACATATAAAATCATCAAATCAAAGGAAATCATCCTATTGTTCATCAAACATCAATTGGGAATCATCGAATAAGAAGGACAAGACATTGATAGTAAGGATAGACCTATAACAATTCATTATTATAATCTGCAATCTCTGGTATGAATATCTCTATATGTGTACATGGCATAAGGAAACTCATTTGTGACTGCTCATTACCCGACTATGTGCATACAGCTAGTACTTACATATGGCTGCCTATATTATTCTAAGATACATGTAATATCCCCTTCTCCATAGTAGGCCATTATGGCGCCTGATTAGTCTATCTCCCCATCTGAATAGGCTAATGGCTTCTTTCAGAGGATGTCAGCCAGTCACAGGCTTCAATGGGCGAATATTAATTATTTGGGCCCCTTTTCCAAAGTTAAGTAACTTTATTTTATAAAGTGATATTATAAAGTCACTTTATGACTTAAAGTTACTTTATATTATAAAGTAACCTAAGTGATTTAAGTGAGTGCTTTTATCCCACATTGCTTAGTTTTCAGTGTTTTCCCTCACTTCGAGATTATATAAGAAAAGGGTGCTCCTTGGGAAAAGGACCATGAAAATTTTATTAAAAAAAAGATAAACACATCTCTGGTTGCATTTGTGACTGGTTTTTTCTTGAGGACGTAGACCCTTGACGAAATTGAGAGGTTGGACGTAGCCCCAGCACCTCGTGATTGGTGAGATCATACAAGTTTCACATTGGAGATTAATGGTGAGTTCAGAAATCAGTATTCTGGAATAAGCATTCTTAGTTTCAGTTTCAATAAGCAAAGGAGGAAGCATCATTCTCGAAAAACAGGTCTAACAGTCTAGACACTGTCCTTGGAAGCTCCTCCCAGATTTTGGTTATTACGTTCTTGTTTGAAGGCACTCAGCTAAAACGCAGATAGTTGGTTCATTACAGTGGTATCGTTTCATGAGCAGGCATAACCAACATTATCTCGGGTCTCCTTGCTAAAGAACGGCATCAGTTGGATGTTTAGAGCATATACAGGGAGTCGCGGTTTCACCAAACATTCGAGATTGGATATACATCAGTGGTCGAGCCTTGACGTGAAGGTTTGCAGTCGTTTTCCAATATCATCATCCGCGTAGACTCTCTTTGCTAAGGCGGGGGTGCAGACTGTATTGTGAATACGGGTGTTGTCATAGGTACCAGCCGCGTGAGGAAAGCTTACACGGGCTTTCGCGTAGGTGGTATGTTACAAAGGATACGCACAGGAGTCTCAGCATCATGCGTCATAGTTTGGTATTGATCGGCATTGATATCACCTCTTGAGCAGTGCATAGAGTGAACGGTGACGGGTAGACTGGCGGTGGTGTTGTGTATAGAAGCCTCCGCGTGGGAACAACCAACGTGGAGTCTCTCACGTGGACTCACCCCTCAGCCACGGGTTGAATCAGCCCAGCCTTGTTCAAAGAAAGACGCAGCAGCTATAAATGTGGGAAGAGTTCCGCATCTGTTGTACATCCCTCTCACTTCATTCTGGGTTGGCGTTCACTAGTAAGTGGTATTAACCACTTTTTGTATAAGATATATTTGTTAAGTGTTGATCAAATGAAATGGTTTGTTACTTGATGGTAGTGTTGTCTGAGATTTATTATTGAATCGTTAAAGTAATGTGACATTAGTATTCACAATTTTCTCTTAGCATTTGTAATATGAAGTGGCATCATTTTGACTGGTAAGACAAAACCCTGCACACTCAAACAATTTTAAAAATAAATACGGACAGCCCTTGGGATTTAGTATTTTACAAAGATACATATACATATACACTAGAATGGCACATATTCCCAGAAGTTGAGTCCTTGCAGTCATCTCTTTGATAACAACCAGTTGAGATCATTACAATACAACACATGGTTGTTTATGTTTATCTGCCAGAACATAGTAGTTCTATTGCTGATTTGTTAAATATGATTTGTAGACATATAGAATATATGATTCATATAAGATATTATGTGTTTCCATCTCCAACTGCTGCATTCAGCCATGGTGGTAGAAATGAGGAATTGCAATGAGGGGGAACGGTGAGGCCTCACTGTTAAATTTTGTGAACCAGAATAGCATTAACAAATAACAGATAAGTCAAAAACACTATGATGCCAGAGATACCCTGGGAAAACCCTCCTACTCGAGGGAAAAACCCAGCCACACCAAAAAGTACTCCTTTATTTAAAATAGTGATAGTCTCAGTACATAGCTCACAACCTTTTGAGTTTTTTCACAGAATAATGAAACAATAGACTCCTCTTACAAAACAAAGTATTTGCATACAGAGATAATAATAATAAAACAATCTTCACATTGACTCCTGCAAATACATGCAAAAAGATGCAATCCACTCCTACAGGCACGATATCTCAAAACAATAGTCTTCCGAACAATACTACAGCCACCCGAAGATACTATCTCTGCAAACAATAAAACATCGATGACCAATGAAAGACGACACATCTTTCCTCAGGAAAACGTTACACATCAATCACAACCAATCACTGAAAAAAGAGGAACAAGAATGATCAACCCCCGATCACTAACTCCCAAGTGGATAAAAGAAAACAACAGATGCCACTAAGAGTCGTTACATATACTCAAGTCTTTAGTCACAGACATCAAGGACGGGAGCCACGATATGAGAGAACCATTCAAAACAATATGCCATGTCTTCAATGCTCGAAACCAAGAGACAGGAGCCACAAAATGAATAAAGGAGATGTATGACAGAAAACTGCCGAAAGGCATGAATCCACAGCAGAAATGAAGCAAACTATTCCATCTTCTCATTCTTGTGGCACAAAAATGACATGAGGTTACCATAAAGGAGCCATTCCATTTTCTGGGCTCTTCATTGCCCACTTAAAACTCGACACCCTACAGATGCTAAGCCGTAATCAGTGACTACAAAAGAATGAATGCAATCTTCAATCCCGAAACTCTGCATCAACAATACAAACTGCACTACCAAGAGAAAACGTAACTCCAAGATCACAAGCCGCTGAGAACCAAAAGGCACAATCCTACAGGAAGTTACACCAGTTACAAGATGGTGATGCTTCATAGTTTTCAACAGCCACGACAATGCAACTCAGTGACTCTTAGATGACCAACAGTCACGTAACGGTGAGACTCTTTGATTACCAAACATGGGAATGAACTCTTTGATATCATCTGCCACATACACATATGACATTTCCTATGCAGATGTTGAATACTCCTTATATATATGAACCGATCAATAAGGAAACTCTTCGCAGCCTTAAGTTGCCTGCTCATAATAAAAGATTGAAGTAGACAACAGCAGAGATAAATATATTGCATATACATAGCAAAGATCACAATCTTTATACTGATACAGCCGTCGCAAGTAAGTAGATATCTCCTGCAGCTATCATACTTTAACACTCACTAGGTACAACACCTCATGAAGCATAAGGCCAAGAGGGACAAGAGATTCCGCTCTTGGGCCTAGTGTTGAATTAAGTGCACCCTATTGTAATCCTTCCACCAACTCATATGGGAGAATTATTGTGATAGCTAAGGAAAGGATCCTTAACCATATGACATGAGTACGGTAGAGTGATGGAGGGGAACGGTGTAAAGGTTCCACTAGGCACGTCAACCCCATGAAGCATGGGGCCAAGGGGGACGAAGTTTCTGCCCTTGGGTCTAGGGTAAAGACAATGAGGGCACCTCATCATGTCTTTCTTATCTCATTACTCGTTGTGGTTAAGGTCCATGAGAGTTAAGTGGTACAAGTATTTTTCTTTCATAATCTTAAATATGCATTATATTGTTACCTAATCTCTAGGTTAGGATTGTATATCTCTTTTTATTATCAATTTGTAATGGCTAAGGCAGATCATATTACACTAACAATATGATTAGTTTATATATATATATGCACTTGTTCCTTACTTGGTGATTGCGGGACTTATATTCAAAAGCACAATGAAGAAAATATCTTACTTGGTAAGACATCTATCTAACCCTAGGTATTGCAATTATGTTTGTAGAGTATAAAGTAGGGTTTCCCAATTTGGGGACATTACAAAAACCCTCAACATTCATTGTTGCAATTTCATACAGAGATTGCCTTCATGCTGAAAGTGAAGACATTTTGGTTTATACTATGAGGTTTAGTTATTTTTCCAATTGTGTTTCGATTAAGATTTTTGATGTGTTTTGACATTTTTTTGCATGCAAGGATTTACTATGTAGATTTAAGAAGTTTGTAGGCTTGGAAAGTGATTCAAGGAGGTTTCTTTTTTAGAGCAAGCAAAAATAAGAAGTTTGGTGATTTCTAAGAGTTTTATTATAGCTGTACTTGTTGTACCAACAACATAATATTGAAATTCAGACCTATAATTAATCTGAGTACTATCCCAATCTGATATCCATTGATCTTCATGTGTTTGAAATTAGTTTATGATTGTGTTTGAAGAGTATAAATGGTTGTACTTGTTGAGGAGTTGGGGTTTGATGTTTTTAGTGATTTATGTGGATTTGGATCTATTGTACTAGCTATATCAGCTGTCATATAACCCTATTTCAGACCTGCAGCAATACAATTAGTCTCATTTAGTCTGCTCTATATCTCTTCTTGGAGTTTGGGGTTAGTTTTGGAGTGTTTCTTGGTGTGTTTTCAATCATAGTGCAGTGTGGTAACTGTTTTCTTGCATGTGGGGTTTCCATCTCAGCTAATAGAAGTGGTTTCAATTTATTGACAACGAGTTTCCATTCGGTTCTGGGCAGTGTTAAAAGAAGTTCAGTAAGTTTTCAGACCTGCAATTGACCTTAGATATCATCTCTTGAGGTATACTTCAATTGTAGACATGAATATCTGAATTATCTGTGCTTATTGAACTAATCCAATGTGTTGCAACAGTTTGATATTGAGATAAGAATTAATATATAACTGAGTGGCAGCAGTATATCTCATTCCTATGTTGTTGTAATGCATTTCATATCAATCTTGTAAACTTTGGAAGATTTGATCACCTAAAGGTTTTAATTTGCATGCATTTCATAATGTAAAACTGGATGTTTTACCACCAGTAACTATAGCATATCATTCAGCCTGTTTTGGCATTGAACAAGCTAGCATTATCGACCACTTTGGTCTGTGTCAAGCTTAGACATTCTACCAATGGCTTACATTGCATTCACACAATCCATCGAAGAGATGTTGATAAGGCTGGTTTTGTGGTCTACATGTCATTTTATGTAGTTTGCCAAAGAGGTATTGATTAGACTGGCTCAGCCACCTGCATATTCTACTTGTCGCCAATCATTTTGTTGCATGCATCATAAACAGAGTGTGGTTGAAGCACCGTATGCTCTCACCTTGCCCACTCCAGGATTAGGGTGATCACATAGTGTTGAAGACAATGCATATACATCTTTTATATTGCAAAAATATATAGAAAAGTAGAATGGGTTGTTACACTATAAGGAGATTGTACATTTAGTTCAAGTCCATTATCGGCACTGGCTCAACTAATCATGGAATTATTGTTCATTTTAATTGCTTTAAATTTTAAAATCTTGGTCCTTGGAATTTAGTGTGTAAAGATTTAATTTTTAAATTTTGCATATAATATAAGAGTTTAATATATAGACAAAAGGAAATTCTGCAAAGAAGCATATATCAATACGCAAACTAAACCCTAATTTTGAAAATGGTGTGACTTGTACCCACGCCCAAACTTAGGGGTGCAAGAAAGACCTTTAGCTGATTGAATGTGGTGGCCTTCTTGACCAATCTCAATTCATATCATATAAAAAAGAGCCAAACATTGAAAGCAATCAATACTTATAGAGTGTCTTCACTAAAGATTGAGAATATGTAGATAATAAAGATGGCATTGCTGCTAAATATTTCATAGCTAGTGGGCATGAGTTTTTCAAAGTCCGTTAACTTAGCACAGAGTGTTTTTGGATTCAACTATGTATTTTAGCAATTGACATTTTGAATCAGAATCAATTACTCATTATCAAGAAGAGGAAAGTGATTCAGAATGTCAATGCAAACATACACAAAATAGAATTTAAAAGCACCCTACACTAACTTTCATAGCTATTTTTGGTTCTCAGATATTGATGTTATTGCAAACATCTTTTGATTGCCAAGATCTTCTATCAATGAGCATATTTTAAAATATTAATATGTATGTATCCATCGCACATATATGTCATCACACATGCATATTTGTGTGTTTGGCTTTAGTTATTGTCATAAGATTAGCCTCAGTTGAAATCTTTTAATGTTTATATAATAATAAATTTTTTGAACTTGATCCTTGGAATTTTCTATGTAAAGATTTTATACTTTACAATGTACATCCACGTATAAAATTATATGTATGTATGTATATATAAATATATATGTGTGTGTGTGTGTGTACAGAAGAGAGAGAGAGAGAGAGAGAGACCCATAACCCAAAAGACCAAAAAATTAAAAATAATGTACTTGTACCCACCTGCAAACCAAAATGAAGATGGCATCCTGTACCTATAACTACACCTACACACCCTAGGAACTGTAGTAGAGAGCCAACTCAAACTTAATATCTTGCTTCTATATGAGTTCTCAAATCAAGATGCACAAAATGCATGGTATTGATAAACTTACGGATAAAATGTAAAAAAAAAAACCAAGGGATGTGGCATACAACTACGAAATGCTAAAAATGGCATGGCTGGGTAAAGCAAGGAATGCAACGAAATCAATTGAACGGAGAAGCCTTACATGCTCTTGTAAATGAGAAAAGGTTATTGAGTAGATAATTTGATTCCAAATATGTCAAATTCTGTATTTTAATTTTCAATATTCATAATGATTCCAAAACTGAGATAATAGAATACAAACTATCAGAGAACAATGAGGATGGATCACAGCAAATTCTTGCCAAAATCCATGTCTATTATGAATCCTTTGTTTAAAATTCGCTAAGCACAAAAGATGCAACTTTATGTTGAAAACCTCATTAGAAAAGGATATAGTTTCTTTACAAGAATAATGAATGAATGAACAAAATGTATACATCGCAGAAATATTGGAAAAGAATGGATCTTCACTGCACTCACCTACAAAAAAATATAGCAAGTTACAACAACCACTGTCAGAGATGGAATGGATGGCCACTAGCTTTTGTTGTCTTTGTTTGTTGATGAAAACACATATAACAAAAGATGCAAACACTACAAAAGGAAATCTGGAATAACTGCTGTTTGGGGAGCCACTTGCAGAGGACTCTCTGCTCTTTGTCGACTCCGATGCTTAGTGTGAGGATTATTTTCCCTTTTTGAATGTCTTCTCCGATGCCTTCCCTGATGTACATCCCTTCCCTCAGAATCTGAAACAGGATCTTTATATTCTTTCTTACCATGCCTTGAATGTTTGTGCCTGCTGGTGCTATGCCTCTCAGTTTTCTCTCCTTCCACACAATCTACATGCCCCTTTGAAACATCAGCAAAATTATCATTAAATTTTACCCCTTTCTTCTCCTCTCTTCTGGATGAAGATTCAGACTGCCGTCCTGATCGACGACGATGTCCAACAGATGAAGTTTTTGAGAGATTTTCTTCGTCTCTGTTATCAGATCCTACTAAATGCTTATTTTTATCCCCGGTAAGAACATCTTTGACAGCATTTGAAATAAAATCATCTTTCAAATCCTTGATCTGCTTGTTAGCTAAGCCTGGCATATCATCTCCCTCCTCCAATCTNTTCTTCGTCTCTGTTATCAGATCCTACTAAATGCTTATTTTTATCCCCGGTAAGAACATCTTTGATAGCATTTGAAATAAAATCATCTTTCAAATCCTTGATCTGCTTGTTAGCTAAGCCTGGCATATCATCTCCCTCCTCCAATCTAACCACCACAGGTCGTGCTTTTGTCCTTGTCTGTTGTGGCTTTGTGGAGAGAAAAGACTGCTCAGCAAGCTTCAAAATATCTTTGCTGGCATCCAAAGATGTAGTAGGAGGAACATCATTCTGCAATGTGTGAGGTGGTGGATAATCATCAGTTTTGGCTTCAACTTTTCCTGTAGGTAGATAGAATGCACCATGTCGCTGGCGATGTTGGGCCAACAATGATGTTGATTCCCCAATTGGTGTTGTCTCTCCCTTCGTGCGCTGACTAAACAGAGAAGTATCATCCCACTCTCTGTGCTTATGAATAGAAGACTCGCCTCCTTCATCAAATATAAACTGCTCATCGCCAAGAATTTTAACCAAGTCATCAAGGTTCTCCTTTAGAGTAATACCATCTGGTACCGGTACTCTTCCTTGAGCATGTACCGAAACTGGCTTAAGCTCTTCTGCAAAAATATTATGCATGCATCCTATAATTTCAATAGCCTTGTTGGCTTGGCTTGCCCCTACATCATCAATTTGTAGAGAATTTTGCTTTTCAACGGAACATCCTATAATATCTTCTAGTGCTTTCAAAAGGCCAAGTAAATTACGTGCTCTCTCTTGTACTTCCACATCTTTACTTTCTAAAAGAGGGCTGACATTTAGTTTGATGAGCTCAACTAAACAGTCAAAGGCAGCATGTGTGACATGCTCGTTTCCTGAATTTTTGGGTATGCCTACTTGATCTTCTGTTAAGATGGTACTTTCACTGTCTGCACCCATAAATGCATCTGCCCGGGCAGAAAGTTCTACACTTGACCTTGGATCAAAATCTTCTCCATCTCCAACATCTACCAAGCTTCTCCTTGTTTCAACAACCTTGCTTGCTGGTCTGCTTCTTTGAGGCCCACCACTTGAAGCCTCTTCGTTTAGCTTCACACACCCAGTCTCAATTTCTCTCTTCAAGCTTGACAAACCAGACATCACCGGTTTCAAAGTTTTGTTACATTTTGCATCTACAGCTCTAATTGAAGGCTCAATCACTAAAGAAAGAAACTGAGCTTCCTCTGGCACCCCTGAGTCTCTCAGAAAGGATTCAGTGACAAGAGCTTTGCTTCTCTTAAGATGATTGTAACAATAGAAAACAAAGACTTTGAGTACAGACTGGAGATAAACAGACCTCACAGCTGGTGGCAAAAGATTTGTTCGAGGCTGTAGTAGAGCTTCAATAATTTCAAATGGATCTTGCGAGTGTTCAATGTATTCCCCAGCGATCCACGCAGCAGCAGACAGTACTCTGTGAAGGAATGGAAACTCAAGAAGAGCAGGATCGATAAGTAATTTGCGAGCTACATGCAAAAGCTCTACCCTGACATCCTTCACCCTCATCCCAATATCTATAAGTTGTTTTTCCACTTCATCACCATGTTTACAATGAGGAATCCTTACCATGTCACCTAGAACCGTAACATACCAGCCAAAATCAACGACCAACTCATACAGGTTCTTTCTGCAAGTGGAAAGAATAGCACCAAGGATCTCATTACAAAATTCACCATCTGATATAAATGCATAATGCATCAAGACACCTATCGTCTCCACAAGATTGTTCTCAGTTATCATCCCAACAACAAGGCGCAGAGAGGCCAACTGGATGCTAAGATCTGCATCACTCAGAGCTTTTACAATTACTTCCTTATTCTCAGACACTGCCCATATATGTCTAGGCATAAGACTACCGAGGGCCTGCAATCCAAGATATTTAAGATTGGGATCATCTTCCTGCATCATATCCTTCAACTTTTCCATTGCCAGTTTAACTGCCCTACTGTGATCAGTCAAGCCCAAAATCACAGTCCTTATACACTCAAACAGGAGCGACTTTGCCACCGTTTTATGCATATGCTCACAGATAGGCTCTACAATCTTCTTTGCAAGCCTGGGCTCCAAAGGTGTCAGGACCCCAAACACCTTCACAACTTTAATGAGCATCCAATTGTTCGTAGAATCCACCAAAATCCTATAAAACTCAGGTGCCAAGGGCAAATAAGCTTTTGGCTCCTTCATGGTCAATTCACAAAGTACACTAACTGCAGTACAAGAAACATGGTGATCTGAACTTTCCATATTTTCCACCAATCTCTTAAAAGCAACCCTAACAGCATCTGGGTACTTGCTAAAAACCCTCAGAAGAACTAGATTGGCCTTCTTTTTTACATAGTGCTTACTGCTCCCGAGAAGTGTAAAAATTTCAGGGGTTAAATCTCTGGCAAGATCAGGGGTTGCAATCCTTGATAAGCATTCCAGGGCGAGACCTGCTTCATACTCATTAATGCTCGTTAAATCCTTTCTTAACTGATTTGTTATAAGTAATAGTACCTCAGTGTCCTCTTTAAAGCTCTGGGACGCTGCTAAATACCCTATTTTTTTATAACAGAATCTGGGCATGCTCATAACTTCAACAACGTGAAAAGCAGCCCAAGACATATCAAATCCTTGGAGCATATTTAAGTATGTGAGTTTCTGCAATGCCACAGCCTTTGTGTCGTGATCTGTTGATTTTATTTCCTTATGAATTTCATCTAAGGCTTTGCTTAAATACCGAGCTTCTCCTATCATTTGGACTCGGAGGCCCTTTACTAGATCATCCAGGCTCCTCTGAAAGAAAGACTCCATAATCGTAGAAGCCATTGTTACGAGTGTATACAGATTTTCTCTATACTGTTTTAATGTATGCAATTTTCAAGATTAATCCGGCAATTCTAGGCATAGCAAATCATACAGATCTAAAATCAAGACAATCCAACCTGTGCGGACGGGAGTAAAACCTTTGAGCGCACCGTTGTCTTCCTTACATCTTTGCTCCTCAAAGAGCGTGAGCCCTGCCAGACTAAAGAAAAAAGGTCGTCATCTGGTCCTTTAACATGTTGTATGAGTTGAGCGGCTAAAGATGTTCGGGTTCAAGGTTCGATTCTCAGAAAAAAAGCTTGTTGTCGGAGTATAAATGGATAAAAATATTTTTCATTTTTTTCCCGTTTAAGGATGCTAAGGGACAAACCAAGTTGTTGGAGGACATGCATGATGCAAAGGGACAAGCAAGTTGTTGGAGGATATGCATGGTGAAATGGTGAAAAAGTTTATTGTAGTTTTATGATTAAGCGAAAGGTTAAAATTTTAATTGTACAGCTGATCACTACTCTCATCATTTCAGATATGAAACTAGTGGTTGGAAGGTGCCCAAAGAAGAATGGGAAGAAATTGTGGCAAGGGGTGGTGGAAATGGGATGGCATTTCATCAAAGAGTGCAACGTATGAAGATATTTGCAGTCAATTTGAAAATAACTTTAACGTAGACAACTTGAATGAGCTTTTTGAAGAGACAAAGCTTCACAAAAGAGCTAGTTTCTTACTCAAGATTCATAATCGAAGAGCCAACATAAAAAGAACTTGAAAACGGATTAATTTGGTGTATCTTTGTCCTTTAGACTGCAAGGTCTCGTGGACGCCATTAAAATATCTTCGTTCTTTCATTCCCATGATGTTACATCAAAATATTGAATGAATGAAAGAAAATTTCAAATGAAATTCACGAGACCAGGTGGTATATGGGATTCAAATCTGAGAATAACACAATGACTACTAAATATTTTTAATGATGTCCATGAGACCACATAGTCTATTGAGTTTAAAAATTCAAGACAAAATAAACTTCCCTTAGCGCCCTTAGGGATACCCGAGACTTGATAAGCAATTTGATCAGTATATTATTTTAGAAAAGTAAATAAGAAGGAAAAATAATATTTAGTTAGATGGGTGAAAAATAAATGTGATTTCAAGATTCGATGAAGTACATTAAAAAATAATGTCTCTAAAAGTGAAATGCAGTGTTTAAATTAAATCAACATATTATTAGAGAACAAGTTCATGAATCTAGTATGAAGTCAAAGTCACGAACTTGTCCTTTTGTTATCCAATTCTAACTCGTCATATATGATTCATCAATCATATGCACACTTACAATTCACATTGAGTGAATGAAAGTAACTACTCTTATTTGCAAGGCAACAATGTAATAATGAGAGATTAGACAAGTTACCCTCTTCATGAGGAATGACTGCTATGTGGGGAACAAGGATATTTAGTTGTGAGTTGTTATGGCAATATAAATGATTGTAGTTGATTGTAGGATGACATTTTTGTCTCTATAATAGTAAGTGTTTAGTTAATATTTTGAAGAATATATATCAAGACAAAGAGCTTCTATCTCAAATCGTAATGGATAAAAATTCATTCTTAAGATCTTCTACTAAATTTCCTTAATAATTACTAATAAATAAATAAGCATACCAATTCCAGCATAAAATATTACAACCTAATATTTAAGATCTGCTCAAATTCATTTAAATCAGAGACCAAGCTTTTATGAATGATTCCTGACCTATTTAGTTCCAGAGGTAATTCCATGATATTCATGTTTACAGTATTAATACAGATGCAATGAGATTTAATAGTCATTTTGTTGAAGAGATGCTTTATGGATTATATCCTTCTGATTTTTAGCTTAACTTGATAAATTACTCTCTCTCTCTCTCTCTCTCTCTCTCTCTCTCTCTCTCTCTCTCTCTCTCTCTCTCT
>MU227745.1:152789-169054 GCA_018584345.1 Thuja plicata
ACATCAACAACAAATCTGGATGGTGAGAATGAAGCCCAGGATGCCTATTTATTCTTTTTTCTCCACTTTCTCCAGAAACTTCTAGAACCTTATTTTATTTTATTTATTAAGTGACTTTATAAAAATAGTTTATAATTCAAGTCACTTTATTAAATTAATTAAATATAAAATTACCTTTTAATATTTATTTATTTGATAACTTTATATATAATTAACTTAATACCACTTATTTATTTAATTAAAATAATTAATTAGTCATCCTCATAAAATATTCATTATTTTGGACAACTTAATTAATTAAATTAATTAAATCAAATTACCTCCAAAACGAGGACATTACATGTTCTCTGGTCCAATTTTGGACTATACATAGAAAATGGCTCCTCGAGGTTTTTGAATCCATGGAAAGGAAAATGGGCCCAAATAGAATGAAAGAGGGGTGATTGTACATACTTTTCCTTTTTGTTTTAGGATTATAAGTGATAGGGTTTATTTTTGAGCTCTTGGCCTAGGCGAGCTTGGCTATAGCCCAGCTAGGGAAATAGAGAAACACAAAGGCACAAATTACAAGGTTGGAATGGTAGAAGTAATCCAGTGGTTGGAGAATGATAAAAGGGAGGTGATAAGACCCTCTATGTAGTGGTGGAAACTGGTGAGTTGATTTCATCAGTTTGTGAAGGCAAAACTAGAGTAAAAGGTCAATTAGCCCTATTTTAAGGACATAATCCCTAACTAGTTTAAGGAGTTGTACGAATGACTTGGAGCAGTCTCACCTTGAAAATATTTAATGTTTTGGAAAAGGGTATTTGTATCCTATGGTATATTTGGGATTTATTTGGAGAATTTGTAAGCAAATCAAAAATTTGAGCCTGAATAGGGCTACAAGTAGTTTTTAGGCCTAATCCTAGATTGTAGGAGCTCGATGTGTGAAAGGATGATTGATGGTTTCAAATATTCAAGAATGTCCTAAAATGACCTAAGGAGGTGATAATTAAACCCTAAAAATCATTATGAGTGAGTTTTTCTAGGTGTTGGGAAATCTACTCTTGTAGGTTCAATGAGTACTAAAGGATCTTGTTGATATGGTGGATCTTGGTGACTTGTCCTTGAGGTTAGGATTTGTAGAATCCTTGGTAGGTATAATAAGGAGACATTAAAAGAGATTCAATCTGACTCTAGGTGTTGAATACCACTCCTATCATATTGGTATCAGAGCCACCTAAAGATTGGGCTTGTGGAGATTGGATGTTTTATTTTCCAGAATCAGTAGATTCATCGATAATGGTGACTAATGCTGAGTTAGAAAAATATGTGGAAGAGAAGAGAGAGGATAGTAGACTCCTAAAAGAAAAATTGGCAGAGATTGTAGCTAAGTTAGAGGAAGTGCAACTTTGAGTAGCAACAGTAAGTGAATTGGTAAGAGAGAATGAAGGGAAGGGTAAATTGGTGGAAAAAGAGGATGTAATGCCAGAACCTGACCCTGTACTTCAAGAAGAGCCTTTTCTTATGGCTCTAAAATCTATGAGTGGAAATTATTTGGAGGGTGTGCCTCTATTTAGTGGCAATATGGAACCAGAAGTGGTCATGGAGTGGATAGGACTTGAAAACCACTTTGAATGTGACAGTGTGGCAAAGGAACAAAAGGTGAGAATAGACAAGGAAAGACTGAGAGGGACTTCCCTCACTTGGTGGAAATTTGTCCAAGATGAGAGGGTAAAGGAAGGAAAGAACCCTGTTACCAGTTGGAAAGGTGTGGTGGCCAAGATAAGAGAGACTTATCTACCAGATGACTATGAGGTGCAATTGCACAAAAAGAGACAAAACTTAAGACAAAAGGACCTTAAATTAAGTGTCTATATAGAAGAGTTCCACAAGTTATGTTTGAGATCACATGTAATAGAGGAAGAAAGCCTAAAAGTGGCTAGGTACCTGAATGGGTTGAGATGGAACATACAAGAAGAAATCATCCTCTTGAGTCCTAAGACTATACGTGCCAAAGTTACCAACTAGCCCTCAAGGTAGAAGAGAAGCTTAAGAAGAAGCATGACTCAAGCACTAGGGGCAGCGGTAGAGGAAGAGATGGTAGAGGCCAAAGAGGAGGCTTTGGAGGAAGGAACTTTGAAGCAAGAAATCAAGGTTAGACCAAGCTCACTGAAAACCATGGAGAGTCAAGTAATAGAAGAGGTGGTTATAACAGAGGAAGAGGTCCCAATAACAATACAAGAGGAAGATCTAGTAGCCAAGAGAGAGGATCTTACTTATCTTCTATGAAGTGCTATAATTGTCACCAATATGGGCATATTGCTTATAGGTGTCCAGAGAAGAGTTCATCATCCCAAGGAGGAGAGAAAAGGATAAATTATGTGCAAGAAGAGTCTTCTAGCAGAAAGACAATAGAAGTGGCATTGGATTCAGAAATAGGAGAGAATTTGATGATCTGAAGAACACTCATCAAAGAGTCAATCAAAGAAGAACCGAGTCAAAGGAGATCTCTATTCAAATTCAAATGCAAAATTATAGGTAAGGTGTGTAAAGTTATCATAGCTTTTGGTTCTAATGATAACATTATTTTTGTAAAGGCTATTGAAAAGCTTAATTTGAAAAGGATTCCTCATACTAACCCTTACAAAGTCACTTGGTTAAACAAAGAGCAACATGTATTGGTGAATGAACAAGCTTGGGTAGAGTTCTCAGTAGGGAGATATAAGGATAGGGTTTTATGTTATGTCTTATCCATTGATGCTTGTCATCTCTTATTGGGAATACCTTGGTAGTTTGACAGAGCTGCTATGCATGATGGATCTCAAAACTCCTATTCATTTAGGAAGGATGGGGTCACATTCAAGATTCAGTCAATCTTGGAAGAAGGAGAAGTGAAGAAAGGTGGTCCTAATGTACTCTTAGTGGGAGAAAATGAATTTTTGAAGACACTAGAAGAAGCAGAAGGAGTGTGCTTTGCCTTAGTATTGAAACCTAAGGATGAAAAGGTGGACATGAAGAAGGAACTACCTAAAGAGATACAAGATTTTCTACATAAGTATAAAGATATTGTTAGTGATGGTCAACCAAATACCCTACCACCTGAGAGAGCCATTAGTTATAAAATTGACTTTATCCCAAGAGCCTCACTCCCTAACAAAGCAACCTATAAGATGACCCCACAACAAAATGCATAAATTTCCAAGCAAATCCAAGCGCTACTTGACCAAGGCCTAATTAGAAAGAGAACAAGCCCATGTGCAATTCCCACTATCCTAGCCCCTAATAAAGGATGTACTTGGAGATTGTGCATAGACTCTAGAGCCATTAACAAAATTATTATAAGGTATAGGTTACCAATTCCTAGAATAGAATACTTAATGGAATGTCTAGGGGGAGCCAAGTATTTTTCTAAAATTGGCTTAAAGAGTGGTTACCACTAGATTAGAGTGAAGGAAGGGGATGAGTGGAAGATGGCCTTTAAGACCATAGAAAGGCTCTATGAGTGGCTAGTCATGCCTTTTGGGCACTCTAATGCCCCAAACACTTTTATGAAGCCAATGAATGAAGTGTTGATAGACTTCAAAGGTAAATGGGTTGTGGTGTATCTAGATGATATCTTAGTGTTTAGTAAGACAAAGGAGGATAACATTAAGCATCTGCAGATGGTAATGAAAAGGTTACATGAAGAGAAGCTGACAATCAACTTAGAAAAGATCGAGTTCATGAAGAAAGAGTTGGTATACCTAGGCTTTGTTATGAACTTGAAGATGGACACAAGCAAGGTGGAAGCAATATTGAATTGGCCTACACCTAAGTCTGCTATAGAGGTAAGGAGCTTCCATGGATTAACACAATTCTATAGGAATTTTATCAAACAATTCAGTGAAATATGTGCACCTATTTTAGATACCATCAAAGGAGGCATGAAGACCAAATTCCAGTGGAATGAGCATGCTGACAAAGGTTTTGAGACTTTGAAGAGGAGGATAGCCACCCAACCTATACTGACACTTCCTAGTTTTGAGGAATTTTTTACTGTTGAATGTGATACCAGTAATATTGCCATAGGTGTAGTTTTGAGTCAAGAAGGAAAGCTAGTGGATTTTCACAGTGAAAAAAATACTGATACAAAGAATAATTACTCCTCATATGATTTGGAGTTATATGCATTAGTACAAGCATTGAGGAAGTGGAGGCATTACCTCCTTCCTAAATAATTTTTGGTTTATACTGACAACCAAGCTTTGAGCTTCCTAAATTCATAGGATAAGCTAAGTCACAAGCATATGAAGTGGGTGGAGTATATCCAAGCCTACACCTCAACTATAAAGCACAAGAAGGGACTCCAAAATAAGGTGTCAGATGCATTGAGCAAGAGATTGCTCACAGTTCAAGAAATCTAGTTAAGGAGCATTGGCATAGATAGTTTTAAAGAATTATATCTAGAGGATGAGGACTTCTCAGTAGATTACAAGGTGTGTAGAGAGTTCCAAAATCATTTTCATGGTGAGTACTCAAATTTTACTCTTCAAGAAGGTCTTTTGTTTAGGGGAGGGTAACTTTGTGTGCCTAAAGGTTCAATGAGAGAGAAACTAGTGCAATAAAAATGTAATAGTTCACTTAGTGGACATTTTGGGGTTCATAAGACCTTAGAACTGGTTAAAAGATACTATTATTGGCCGAGGATGAATAGGGATATCCAGAAGTATGTAGAGTATTGTATAGACTATCAAAAAGCTAAGGGGACTTCATCCAATATAGGGTTGTATCGAACCCTTCCAATTCCAATTGGGCCTAAGGAGTGTCTCAGCATGTACTTTGTGGTTGGACTTCCCAAGAAAAAACAAGGATTGGATAGTATCTATGTGATTGTGGACAGATTCAGCAAGATGGCCCATTTTGTGCCATGTAAGACCACCCATGATGCATGCTATATAGAAAATATCTTCTTTAGGGAAGCAGTCAAAATCTATGGATTACCTGTAAGCATTGTATAAGACAAGGACTCTAAGTTTATGAGTCATTTTTGGAAGACCTTATAGAAAAAGCTTGGTACAAATCTTTCTTTTAGTTCTACATATCATCCACAAATGGATGGGCATACTGAGGTGGTGAATAGAAGCCTAGGAAACCTCTTAAGGTGTCTCACCAAAGATTATGGACAGAAATGGGATCAATTACTTTCTCAAGTAGAGTTTGCTTACAATGACACTATAAATATATCCATAGGTAAAATCCCCTTTGAAGTAGTCTATGGGATTCATCCCAGGGGTACATGTGAACTAAGAGACCTTGGGAGTAATGTAGAGAAGAGTGGCTATGTTGAGGACTTTTCTCAGTCCATGAAGGAGGTCTATGATACAATGAAGCAACCATTAGTCGAAAGTACAACACACACCAAGTAGAAGGTAGATGAAAGGAAAAGAGATGTTAAATTCCAAGTTGAAGACTTGGTAATGGTACACTTTAAAAATCAAGGTTACAAAAAGGTATTTCCAATAATCTTCAGATGAGGAAAATAGGCCCTTGTGCCATTCTAGCAAAGTATGAACCTAATGCTTATAAAGTTGAATTACCTGTAGACATAGGACTTTCTCCAGTATTTAATGTTTTAGATCTAGTATGCTACAAAGGACCAACTCCAGAAGGAGACCATGGTCATTCAGAAGATGCAGAGGAGATAAAGGCATTGAAACTTCCATTCACATCTAAGCCCAAAGCTGAGAAGATTTTAAGCTCCAGGGTTGCTAAGAAGACTAGAACCAAAGTGCATATGGAGTGCCTGGTAAAGTGGCAAGGGAAATAATATTTAGAGGCTACATGGGTATTGGAGACATATGTTTAGAAGTTAGGCATAGATCCTAACATGATTCCCATAAATGCAAGTTGATTTCTTTTTATTTAGGGGAGAATGGTGCAGGAGTACCTAGGGTTAAAAGCCCTTATTTTGGTTTTTTTGCGATATCTCTTAGTTTCTTAGTCATTTTAGGGAAGTTTAGGATTATTTTGAAGTGGTTTAGGGTTGACTAATTTTTTCCTGGAAAAAGTTTTGTTCATCAACTCTTTGTAATGTCCTAGAGGGCAAATTGGGTTAAAATGTGGAATGGACAATCTAGATGCTTAGGAGGGTGTTTTGATTTTTGTTTGAGTCTTAAGAGTTGATTTGAAACCTTTTGGGATGCATCCATGGTGTTGAAACCATCAGAAATCAAATTTGTCAAAAAGATGCAAAAAGATGTAAAGTTGCTCAGAGTAACATTTGCAACTTTTAAAAGTTGCTCAACAACTTTGCATAAAAAGTTGCTTTTGTCCTAAAGGTAGTTACTGAGTGGTTTGATCAGTTTTTTTGGTCAAAGGAGGCCTATATAAGCGCTTCTACGATGAGATACAAAGGTTGGATGTCATTTTGATTGAATTTTCATTCATTACAAGGTTGCAGACTGACACTATAACAGATTTAGAGAAATTTGAATTGAATAACCATGTAAATGGATTAGTTTTGTTGTCTTTAATTTGTAAATATATTCTCATGATTGTTACCTAACTCTATGTGGATTGATATTATTAGATAGTTTTTATTTTGTAGTTTATTTTAAATTTTCTTGTAACTGGTGTTCTCTAGTCCAATTCTGGACTGTACATAGAAAATGGCTCCTCGAGGTTCTTGAATCCATGGAAAGGAAAATGGGCTTGGATAGAATGAAATAGGGGTGATTTTACATACTTTTCCTTTTGGTTTTAGGAGTAGAAGTGATAGGGTTGATTTTTTTATCTCTTGCCCTAGGCGAGCTTCGCTATAGCCCGGCTAGGGAAATAGAGAGACAGAAAGCCACAAGTTGTAAGGTTGGATTGGTAGAAGTAATCTAGTGGTTGGAGAATGATAAAAGGGATGTGATATGACCCTATGTGCAGTGGTGGCAACTGGTGAGTTTATTTCATCAGGTTGTGAAGGCAAAACTAGGGTAAAGGTCAATTAGCCCTATTTTTAAGTACATAATCCCTAACTGGTTTAAGGTGTTGGTTGTACAGATGATTTGGAGCAGTATCACCTTGAAAATATTTAATTTTTTAGAAAATGGTATTTGGATCCTATGATAGATTTGGGGGTTATTTGGATAATTTGTAAGCAAATCAAGAATTTGAGCCTGAATAGGGCTACAAGCAGTTTCTAGGCCTAATCCTATATTTTAGGAGCTTGATGTGTAAAAGGATGATTGATGGTTTCAAAACTTCAAGAATGTCCTAAAATGACCTAAGGAGGTGATAATTCAACCCTGCAAAGCATTGTGAGTGAGTTGTCTAGGTGATGGGAAATCTACTCTTGTAGGTTCAATGAGTACTGAAGGATCTTGTTGATAGGGTGGATCTTGGTTGGGAGGGTGAAGATCTTGGTGACTTGACCTTGAGGTTAGGGTTTGTAGAATCCATAGTAGGTCTAGGAAGGAGACCTTAGAAGAGAGTCAAGATGAATCTAGGTGGAGAAGACCACTCCTATCAACATGCATCCATGTGCCCTTAATGGAGATTAGAAATGTCAAGTTTAATGACCTTTAAAAAGAATTTATGGTTGAAGGTGACTTGATAACATACAAAATGAAGTATAGGTAGATTCTAGAGCTACAAATAAACACATAGAAGGAATTTCCAAAATTTATCTATGAGCATGCATAAATTTGGATTATTCTAAGTTAGATTCATGGAGACATTATGTATTTGGTACTCTTTTGGATTTGTGGGTAGTTAAGAATGATATGGTTTTATATCTTACCTATGCATATCTAGATGGAAGGGAGATTACAATTAAATAATGTGAACAAATTTTCACCTGAGTTTTCTATGCTTGGTTTTCCCCTTAGCAACTTTTATTTTGATGGAGCAGTGTGCATATCTCCACATGTCAGCACGACGTTATTTTGAAGTTGCTTTCTTTTTCTTGTCTACTAAAGGCCCTATCTAAGCGTCATGTATCCTTTGAGCACTCACAACATACCTTTTTGTTTTTGATCCTGGGCTTATCCTAAGTCATACACATGCAGGTCTTGCAGGCTTTTAATGAGGTTTCTTTTTGTGAGGAGTCAGTTTTCAACGCCAGCGTGTCATGTGTCACTTCTTTTGTATCTGAAATAATTTTCCATGGTGGGCCTAAATTTTTATAAAGGTGATACACATGTTGGTCTCGCACGAGTTTTGGGAGCTAAAGTCTTTGGTTCAAAAGAGTTTCAATGCTAGTTTGTCATACGTCTCTTTATTAAAACTAAGCGTTTCCACAAATCTAATGTCTGCGAGCTTGTTTTATTTTATGTTTGGCACAACATTTGAGAAAGCAACTACATTTTTTGTGTCCAAGGGTTGTTTAAAAATATACAAGAATGGTATAATTTGCATTTAACGTATCAGGCGCCAGCTGTCGCATTTTCCCAGACCAACGATGGAGCTTTTAATTTCATTTTCAACAAATTTTTCTACGCACTACAGTTTCTGAACTGTTTGCTCTTAAATGTAATCATGGTTGTTCTCTCAGATAATATAGATGGTCATTGTTTGTAAATTGTAGAGGAAATTTTGACAGAATTGGAAATACTATTTTGCAAGCCTTAAAACTGTAATGTGCTTTTGAATTTTCAATATATCAATCATGTCAATAAACCCTTTGGTCTCTTTTGTGATTCTTTTGTATCATGAATGTTTTCTGTGTTGTTATTGACTTCAGTATATGAATATGTGATTGCTATTCAGTGGATTATGCTATCAGCTTCTCTATTTTGTAATAAGTCATTATATGCTTTGCTTTATGTCTGAAAATTTGTTCTTAGATTTGTAATTATTCTAAATGAATATTAAATCCATGTATTTGCCTTGATATCCCATCTTTCAAAATAGCATGTACATTGGGTTTGTGTATTCTAAAGTTTGGTGCATTGCCTTAGTAGTTTAGCATACTTCTTCCCTTTTCCCTCAACATGAAATGAAGAGTTGGACTCTAAAATCCCAGAGGTTGCTTAGTGAAAAGCACTAGATCCCTCATTCACTGAAGCTTCCCATAGGCCATTACACCTAAGATCAATTTTATTTGTCAACAATTCTTTCATGGCACACCCGGTGGGACATTAACAAACTTAGTCTGAAGTTTGAGAAGTTTTATGAGCCACATACCAATCACTAGGTCTCAAAATACATCTGGAACACATTTTCTTATCTCTCCATTGGTTTTTGTGAGCTATACAAGTCAATACACGCAGGGTCAAGCAAATCAACTACAAGGTCAAGCTCAGCAACAACCATAGATGGAAAATCCTAGAAATTTCATGGCCTGGAATAATGGAAGTCCTCTAATTTCTCCTACCCCTCCCACTATCTGGGGACAGATTCCCACTTCAGCACTTAAAGCTCTACCCAAGTTTTATAGAGAAGACTTCAAGACTCCCAGAGAGCATCTATAGGATGTAGCAAAAGTTTGTACATTACACAATATAATAGACCAGGACGTGGCTCTCAGGCTTTTGGCAGCATCCTTCAAAGGTAAGGCTTAAGATTGGTATCTCTCTCTTTCAATCATCTCTATTAATAATTGGGATGAATTGGGAAATATTTTTTATGAGAGGTTTTCTAATAAGGGAGACAAATCCTCATTGTTCTAACAGTTGATCACCATCAAGAGGGACCCTTAGGAAGTTGTTACAAATTTTAACATCAAATATAACAAAAGTTGGCACAAAATCCTTGCTTCTGCACGACCTCCTGCTAATATGGCTTACACCTTCTATCTTAAATATTTTAACCCTAGCATATCTATAATGATTCAGTCTATGGGTGAACATACTTTACCCGATGCTTATGTAATTATCATAAGGGCAAAGAATAGCCTTATAGATGCAGGCCAACTTCTTCCTAGGCCTATCATGCACGTCTTCCCATACTTGCAAACTTCTCCTCTTCCAGCGGAGGCCAGTCCAAGTGTTGCCTATTCCCCAATCGCATTATTACTACCCAAATCTGTAATCTAGTACCTCAATGGATCAACCTAATAATGCAGATGCTCTCGCTGCACTTACATCTAAGCTTACTGACATGAAGAACCTACTACGAACATTCTCAAATGAAATCATCAATCTTAAGAGGCAGTAATCTTCCTCTTCTAAGCCCCCTTACCAGAATTCTCAGTTTGGCAAACCTACTCATCAAAATAGCCAAAACTATGGAGGCTCAAAGTTTGGCCAACCCCAAGTAAATAGCCAACTGGTTACTATTCCTTCACCTCTACAAGTTGTTCCACTGAGTCAGAATAGAGATGTAGTCCCTAGCCAAAACAATTTGGTAGATGATACTCAGAACGCATGGTGTTTTCCATGTAATGCAGAACACACACCACATAATTGTCCAAGAGGAAACTTGCAATAGATGGTGGAAGAGCCAAGAGCCCAAGTTGTTTATTCTAACCCTAGCATATATGCATCTCCTGACATGGAGACTACTGCATTAGCTTATCAGATGCAAAGTATGTCCATGGAGAGAGAAACCAAGATTGTCACTGATCATGCCTTGTTATCTTGGTTGGAGGACGAGGAGGTAGTGCTAGCAGACTTGTTTTAATCTAGCAACGCTTCCACATCTACATCTAAGATGCCACAAGTGTAGTTAGATTATAATCTTTGATCCAAAAGGTGAAATACAGGAGAACAAGTGACCCATCAAGTAAAGCCTAGTACAAGTAAAGTTGATCTTGAGTCTACTGTTGTTCCTCCCTACCTAAAGCCGAAGGAGATAACGACTTATGTATAAACCAAGGAGAACTGTATTGGCCACTTTGAATGTGGTTGATCAATTGAAAAAGGCTTCTGCGAGTGTGTCCTTATGGGACATCCTAAATATTCCAAGACAGAAGTCCCTACTACAAGAGGCATTGTCTAGTGTTGAAAATCCACAATCTACCCCAGAGAACACCATAGCACAAGCAAAAGATAGGGGGTTGTCGAGCAAGCCTTAGGAGTCTAGTAATCAGGTGAGTACTCCCAGTTCTCTTGTCAATCAAGGAGTTCCTAACATGAATAAAAAAGCAAAGCAACCCAAGCCTAACCCCTTCTACTTGAATCTCATTATCAATGATAACTTATTACATATTTCCATGTTTGACAGTGGAACTAGTACTACAATCACGCCCAAGAAAATTGTGGAGGCATTAAACCTTGAATACGAACCCCTGAATAGAGGTGTCATGCAACTTGATGGTAATCAAGTGTAGACTATAGGAATTATCTAAAAGCTTTTGCTCACCATGTATGCCTGGCTAAGTATAAGAGTATTGCAAGAAGTGGTTGTGGTTGACATTACTGTTGTGTTTAGGATTTGTCTCTCCTATGATTTCATTGCTAGGATAGACATGTATCTTTCCTTGGATTGGTCACATCTTATCCTTAAAAATAAGAATGGAGCCAAGTTCAAAATTGTCTCTAAATTGTTACACGCCGAGCATGTCGTGTTCAAAGCGTTGACCAAATCTGAGTCCTAAGAAGAAACACATTTTGAAGAGCTTCTTGAAAATGAGGATGTCCCCCAGTATGAAGAAACAAGAGAGACATTTTTGAATGAATATACCAATGCTAGTTAGTTTTCAGATTATCACTCCGCTGGTCTTGGGACCTATGTGATTTATGAAACGGACCAGGTATTCTGCGGATGACCAAAGATGATGCGTTTGAAGCTAAGGATAATGAAAATAAAAGATTTTCTCTCTGGAATTTACACTTTGATGGTGGAAGATGCAAGAAAGGCTCTAGCGTGGGTATTTTTCTAACTTCTCCGATTGGCAAAAGAACTCTGAGATCTTTTTGCTTCCAGTTTCCTTGTTCAAACAATGAAGTTGAATATGAAGGACTCATCCATGGGATGAGCCTTGTAGAGCGGATGGGAATTAAGCTGCTAAAATCACTTGGACACTCTAAATTGCTGGTTCGCCAAGTAAAAAATATGGTTGTTTCCAAATATGTATGCATGCGCTCTTATCGCCACTGAGTGTGAGATCTAATGCAAATATTTGATGCTTTCAATATCCAATTCATCCCCAAAAAGATGAACATTTTTGCGGATAACTTAGCTGCAGTTGGCTCTTGTTTCCTTCCTTCTTCCAACTTTCTGGAGAATAAGAATGTTGTCCACATAATTTTAAGGCCCATCATGCCTGATAATGATCAAAACTGGCAAGTTTATGATAGTGATCAATAGATTGCTTATTTTATACAACATTCTAGAGAGTTTTCTGACTAATTACAACCTAATATTGTGGAATCTTATGAAGATCAAGTTATTCAGTTAAGAGGACACAAGCTTCCTAGAGGGTTTTTCATGATAGAGAACATCTTTGACTGTGATGATGATAGTGAAAATAGGATTAAGTTCACAACTAATGAGTGCGACTAAAGTGACCTGGAGGTCAGAGAAGGATAAGTGCTCAAGGTTGGGAACAATGTTCCTCAGCATGAAAAAGACTGACTTATAGAACTATGTGGAAAATACAAGGGTGTGATTGTGTGGTCATATGACGACCTCAAAGGTTATAACTTGTCATTTATACTACACACTATCGAGTTGACTGAAGGTGCCAAGCCAACCTGGAAAAAGAAAAGGGTCGTGAACCCCAAGATCGAGTCTTTGATGGCTCAGGAATTAACAAAGCTTTTTGATTCTTGTATCATTTACACCATAAAGCACAACACATGGGTGTCCAACCTGGTTCCTTTCCAAAATAAGAATGGATATATCTGACTGTGCGTAGACTTTTGCAATTTGAACAAAGTGTCATTAAAGGACCATTACCCCTTGCCATCTATGGAAGTAATTTTGTAGTCATTCGTTGGATTAGAGATGTTTTCTCTCCTTGAAGGATTCTTGGGTTATAATTAGGTGCTTGTGAAAGAAGAAGATCAACACAAGACAACATTCACCACCAAGTGGGGAATGTTCATATACAAAAAGATGCCTTTCAGCTTATCGAATGCTGGCACAATTTTTTGATGTGCAATGGACATTGCTTTCAAAGTCTTGATAAACAAGATCATTCTAATTTATCTTGATGATCTTACTATTTTTTTCCAAGTTTTTTGGGGAGCATTTCAACCATCTGGAACTTGTGTTCCAAAAATGCTAGAAGTTTGGCATTTATTTGATTCAAAGAAGTGTGTGTTCGAAGTCCCCCAGGGGAATCTACTCAAGCACGTAGTATCAAAAAATGATGTGGAAATTGATCCCAACTGGGTCACATCTATCATGAAGTTGTCATTACAGGTGAACAAAAAGATAGTACAATCTTTGTAGACTTTCACACATTTTTTATTAGATATCCACTGATATATACGAGATGACATCTTTTGATTCTGATATGTGTTCATTATTTTCCTTTTGATAGATGTTGTATGTGATAGATGATTAGATTGATTCATACTTGATGATGTACTTGGCCTTTGTGATGATTTAGATTATATTCATCTGATGACATCATTTATGCTCTTTGATTTTTCACTGATATATAGATGTGTTTAAATGATTCTATGTGAATATGCAGATGTATGCTTTTGAAATTTTCTTTATGCAAATATATGTTTGGATGCACTTAGGATGTAGAAATGCAACATCTGGATGATTTATGTTTTTTTGTTTTTCGCTTTTCCGATTATGAATGCAAAAATGAATATGCTATGTATATGCA
Organism: Thuja plicata; assembly: GCA_018584345.1. Lineage (NCBI taxonomy): Eukaryota > Viridiplantae > Streptophyta > Pinopsida > Cupressales > Cupressaceae > Thuja > Thuja plicata. The sequence goes on from MU227745.1 coordinate 166,471, forward strand.
ACGATAAGAATATATCAGTAAAATAGGTTAAGTAGTCAACTTGGATTTGAATGAAATAGGAAATAATTTTGAGCTCAAGTACTTATGATGCCAAATGAACCATGCAAACTTAAATGCAAATAAATGAAAACCTCTAGGACTGTCACTAATCTTTTTACACTAGCATTTTATCATCATAGAGCGTTTTTGTAACATACTTCATCAATCAATACAACTGTCACTGATACCATGGAAGTATCATGAAAGTATGAATACTACCTTAATTGGATGCAATGTCAAAAATAAACCTAAGCATCAAGGCATAGAGGCTAGGATGACTTGTCAGTTATCTCCTTTCAATTTAAGAATTGTCTTTTGTTTGTGTGTAATATAAGACATGTAACCCGCAATGACCCTTAATGTTCATATCCTTGGGTACATAATGTGTTGTACACCTTACTTAATAATTTGATTAGAAATAGACAAGGAAAATGATTCAATCTCACCATAACTTACACATAAAAAGGATTGAGATATATGCGGCTATCCACTCATGTTGGAAGCTCTTACCATTAACATCCAAATTAGGTGAAGTTTGTAGGATCATTGAAGAAATCACCACAAGAAGAAAACCAAGAAAAAATTATGCCCCCTATCCTTGCGACTCTTTGTCATTTAATAGACATCATGGAGGAACTCGAAAGACATAACAAGCAAAAATTGATAATCAAACAAAGAAAATTCATAACCACTTATGTGCCCCTAGTTTGAAACAACATTGGAACATTAAAAGAGTCATGATCAAGTCAATATTAGTATATATGTTTATGTGGTTTTTATGAACACATTTGATTCATTATTCAATCATAGTATATAAATCATCAATTAAAGCTTAGATTTTAGCAATGTATATCTGTGTCTAAGTCAGTGAGATAAACAATATCAGTAATTGCAATCCAATAGAGTGTTGAGAAACACTGTTTGATTTAAGTGTTGAGAAACACTAGCTGATTAAAGTGTTGAGAAACACTAGTATGATGTATGTTAAAGGTAGGTGGTGTTTAAGAAACACCTTTGTTTGTGATAGTGATAATGATGTTTTGATTCAAGTATTGAAGAAATACTGTTTGTAGCGGAAAAATTTCCTAGACAAGGACCTAGGATGACAATGCAACCAAAAACCTCTGACTGAAAAAACCAAGATGACCACTAAAATTTCTAGGACTAACACCCCCCTAGTGAAGTATGACTATCCTAAGACTCAAATATAGAAAAAATATAGGCAAGGAAAGTATATTCTTGAAGGGTTCAAGTCCAGCTCATGTCAAGGAAATGACTGTGAAGGATATGTGCAAGCAGTGCATTGATAGATGGAGCACTGAGTACAAGTGACGCTTGTTTGCTAGGTTTTCACCACTTGGAAAATTTCTATTTTTTCTACCAAGACGCCTATTTGCCAGGTTTTCACCAAGGCACTTTTTCTTGTTTTCAATTTGTTTGTACTTTTCTCCTTTTCTCTCTTTTTTTTAGTATCAAGTCACCTTTTTGCCAGGTTTTCACCAAGATTACCTTTTTTTAGGACTTTTTCCATTGTTTTTTATTTTTTCTCTCTTTTTCACTATTTTTGGTTTTCTTCAGGATCAATTTTTGCTATTTTTGGTATTTTCTCAGGATCAATTTCATTGTACAAGCCCTTCGGCTAGATGTCAATCATAAAACCGTTTCAAGTGTAGAGTATTGATATGATCAGAAAGGACATCTATTTTAGGTGTAGCTAACTGATAAGATCCTGATCTAAAATTTGTTGTGATAACAAAAGGCCCTTGCCAGTTGGGTTCAAACTTGCCCTTTTGTTCTTTGTTTGGTTGATTCTTAGGATTCTCTCTGAGAACGAGATATCCCACTTGAAACTATATTGGCTTTACCTTCTTGTTGTACCCTTTTGAAATCCTTTTCTGATAGAATTTTAGGTGATCAAATGTTTGTTGTCTGTGCTTACCCAACATCTCTAGTTCTTGTACCCTATCTATGTGGTATTGTTCATCTGTGACAAGACCTTTGATGGATACTCGTAAAGAAGGGATTTCTACTTCAATTGGAATTATTGACTCTACGCCATAGACAAGAGCGAATTGTGTGGCTCTTGTTGGTGTTTTGATGCTTGTTCTATAAGCCCATAGTGCCGGATTCAATTGTAAATGACAGTCTCTACCGGATTTTCTCACAATTCTGTGTAGGATTTTTAGAATGTTCTTGTTTGAAGCCTCACCTTTTCCATTGTTAGGAATAAGGTGTCTCAACCTTGGATAATTCCTATTCTTATTATTTGTTTTGTAAAATGTATTTCTTGCAAATAATGTTGATGTGTCGGCATCTTGAATAGTGTGTAAGGAGATCATGGCTAAAACRGTTATGACGGATTCCTATGACACGTAAGAGCTATGTCAGGAAGATTCAATGACAGGTGAAGACATGTGGCAACTGATAAATGTGAGTACTGTACACTCTTCCATAATCGTGGGGTTCCTATTTTCTCGGAGAATGGTAAAAACCCTAATACGGTTATCGTTAGGAGTAGCCCTAAAAAGTGAAGCGCATGATATAA
>MU227745.1:186287-220587 GCA_018584345.1 Thuja plicata
TGGTTCTGTAGCAGCAACAAGACTTCTGTCCACATCACAAACCCCTTCCCCCCAACAAACAAACCTCTTTTTCTTGTAGGTACAGGTTTGGGACTATGGATTTGAACTCAGATATGGATACCCTTTTCAGCGAACTATCGAGATCCGTGAACAGATTTTCTGTTGGACCTGTGCAGATCAAGGTCGAGATTATTGGGTCAGGGGTGACATTTGTGGGTCAAGGTTGACATTTTTCTCAGGACGGTGTCGGATCAAAAAAAGATTTCTGGGTTTTTTTCATCTCCACGTCTCTGTTTCGGATCATACTTCAGATTTTCTAGAAATAGAGTACAAACCTCAGAAAACAACATTCTTTGATCTGCAATATTTCAAGGTTAGTGCATTCCTCCTATCCATTTCAATTCAAATCCTTAATCATTCTAAATCTATCACACATTTACATTCATTTCAAAACACATTTTTAAGAGGGAAACCTAGGATCTCCTTCTTTATTCTTATTTCCAATAAGATTGATTCATTTATGCATTGATCCTTTTTGGGTTGATCAATTTGGATCCTTCCTTTGTGCATTTGAGAATAAAGGGGATTGTCTTATTTATCCCTCCACTCTAAACATTACATGTAAGGTGATAAGTGATTTGAGTATCAAAATACTCTTATTCTATTAACATCAGTTTCTACCTTACAACATATATTCAAACCCGCACCTCCATCTATCAATACACATTTTAAATGGTGTTTATGGATCAAAAACTCAATGTGCAGGGGCTGGTTATGGGAGTGAGTCAAAGATTTATCATCCTCTTCTGAAAAAGAGAGTAATGGGGAGTTGATATGTGATTGATCATTGCCTGAAATTTTTCTATATCTATGTCCTTCAGAAAATTGGTTGTATGTAGGGCTTGTTCAAGAACTTCCCAATGCACTAAAGATAGCTTTAATAACTCAAATATAGTGATTTGAGACGAGGTTCTTTGCAATAGGTCCACCAAGTTATAGTTAGTGGATGGTGTGGGAACAATTTGTCTTGACGCTGCTAGTTTTGGAATTGCGACAGTAGGTGGTTTGGAATATGTTGCCTGCTTGGATGAGGAATTAACCCCTTTAATTATGATCTGTACTTGACTTCGTGTTACAACATTTGAGTGAGCCGACTTGTCCTTGACACATTTGATAGTGATCATATTGATTGATTTTCCTTTTATGTCCAACATATTGATCACATTATCATTGTGAGAATAGGTGTAGTTTACTTCATTTCCTTTTGATTTAGAGGCTTCTCCTTTTTCATGGTTGGGAAATGCTCTATTAAAGGTCGTGTGATCTTCATTAGATGTGTGCCTTTCTACTTTGATCTTGTCTCCATTGATGAGATATTGTATGATGTGCTTGAGTTTGACACAGTCATTGTCTTCTCTCTTTTATTTTTATGGAAATCACAATAGGCATTGTCATTCCACCATCTTGGTTTTACTTATGGTTCCCATGGTTTTGACTCTGATAAAGTAATGATTTTTTAATCCAAGAGATTCTTCAAAACTGTCTCAATAGATTCTCCCAATGGATTAAATGTCCACTTAGGCTGAGACACCCATGACTTATTTTTGTTGGTATCAGTGTTCGTTTGTGGTATTTTTGTCGTTGTCTTAGCCTCTTTGTTTTCTTGTAGACTGTTTGTAAGATTAAACACAACACGTTTAACGTTCGTATCTGAGGCCTCCACCACTCCATCATTAACAAAATTTTTGTTATTATTCCACCATTTAGGCTTATTGTTATAATTGTTAGAGGATTTGCTGTCACTATAAAGTGTGATTTCTCCTTTTTTGACCATAACTTCTTCAGTACAAATGGTGTTCTTTATCATTCTGTCAAAACTGGGAGAATCTTGCATTTGTAGGGAATACTGCATTTCAGATACTAAATTGTTTGTAAATATTTCCATCTTTTTTTATTCAAGTATTTGTCGAGAGTACCTTGCAATTATCCTTTTCCAATGTTGCAATAAGTGTGTGAAGGATTCACCTGTTGGTTGTTTAGTATTACAAAGATCCAACATGGTAATTGTTACCAATTTAGTTTGCATACTAAATTGGTAAATTGATACTGTTTTTTACATTGAATTATGGATTGAGTAGTTGTTGTTCTAAAGTTGCAAAATTGTTGAAAGATAGAAAAAGAACTGTACAATGTAGGATAACAACTACAAACATCAAAAGATTGCATAAAGGTACACTTGTTCAACACTATTATTCAGATAATGAAGATAAAATACATTGTTTTTGCATTCATGTTAACATTGCTATTGTTCAAAGTATTGATCATATTTAAACTTTCAATTTCATAATTGATCATTACATTGAACATTCAAATTGAATGTAATAAACAAGTATTCCTTCATAGGTTACATCTTTCATGTTGTGAACTTAGAGAAGATATACAATTCTGAAAGTAAGAAAGGAACATGAAGAAGGTTTAGGGGTCCATGCATTGCCTTTGAGAGGTCTTCTGCTATTGGAGATGAGTAACTATATCATCTGAGTCTTCATATCTTTAACCTTGTCTTTGGATTTGTCTCTGTTCTTAGTCTTCTTCTGGTTTTATCCTGCATCATGGTTTATCCTGCATCATGGAGAGAGGAAATAGTTAGATCCAATACATAGATACCTAAAACAACATGCTACAATCACACTTTCAGAACTGTACATTTATGTAAACATCAATGTAATAGCAAAGTGTGCATCTGCAATAACTAAATAAAGTATCAAAGGGACATAATTCTATGAAACCTTTTACTGCATATAGTTGTCATTCTGCATTATTCAAGAGTTTCTATTTGGGAAACCAAAAAATCTGAATCAAAGGGACTTGGGTCTTGTACCTGAGAAACCTTTTTTAGGAAATCAACATATTAGGTTAGTAAACCCAACCAACAAACCAACATTCATACATAAATGTCATTTTACATGAGATTTACATACAAATATTGATTGACTGATTGTATCTACTAACCTAACATGTGGACTTGGTGGTGTGTGCAAGCAAGTGAGACTAAAGTATAAAATGCAGAAAGAAGCACAATGCAAGAGTTCACAAGTTGCAGATGATAAAAGGAAAATACAGTGGGTGTCACAAGCCCGTGCTCAAACCTCACTGGATAGAAGATGCAAGAGTACTAAGAGTTCACGAGTTCAGAAAGAAAAGAAGATACATTTCATATAGTGATGCTGCTAAAAGGTGCATATGAAAAGAAATGATGCAGAAAAGATGAGTGTTCCTAATTGAAAAAAGTGTTACACCCAACAAGGAACAAACTTGTAGATCAGAAATGAGGTAAAACTATACCTTATCATTGTACAAATCAAGGATGAAATACTATGTAATGTTGTTTTGAAACATTCACGTGGAATCAACAATGTTATATCAAAGATAGATCAGAAACATAGAACACTAATGTTGTTACAAAGTAGAGTGCATATGCAAAAGAGCTAACTGTATTGTTATCAAAATGGAAATCGTATATACATGGTTCATACATTATTGACATCAGACAAGTGGTTTATCTCAGTGTTGTTCTGAACATTACTATCTTTGAATAAAAGGAAAAGGAACACAATGATATCCATGTTTGCAGAAGGAAAGGAAAGTGCACATTCAAATAGTGGTATCCTTTTTATAACATGTGCATATACAAAATGAAATAGATAATCAATATTGCTGTGTAAGTTATGTGTGTGCAGAAGAGGATGAGCATATGCAAAAAGAGGAATACAATGATGTAGTCAGCTACAATATGCATGATGACAACATATGTTCAAGAAAAGAGGGGTAATAGCAATGTTGTTATAAAAGATGCTAGGTCATAGCAGGTTGCATCTAAGTGATGAATGCATAGGCATAACATTCACATATGCAATGATTCTCTAAAGGAAAAGTCTGGCCTGTTAATAACCAGGACTGAAATCAAATAGTGCTTCTATATATGTTCAAAATACAACATTTATTCATTAAAAAGATGCAACATAACAATGTTATTACTTAATGTTGTTAAAAGAAAAGGAAAATGCAGTGCCTAGTGAAAAGATGTAAGAAATGTACAGATTAAAGATATATGTTCAATGACAACACTGTCAAATAAAAGAGAACATGCATCATAAATTTAGTGATCTCTACATTTTACAATGCTATTCATAGGTGTCACGAGCCCATGCTCAAACCCCATGAATAGTATTCATAGTAAAGCCAACAATTGATACACTGATTTATTTGTCACATTGCAAGTTTTAGACATGAAAATAACAATATTAACTTGATGTAAGCTATAGACAGAAAAGATGCTTCCAGTCCAAAGACACAAACAACATGGTCTCGACACAATAACAAAGTGTTCAGGCAATAATGGATGGAAACAACTCACAAGACACAATGATGCATATCAGGCATAAATGTTTCTTAGCTCAAAGAAATGCTCACGACCTCAACAGTAAAAAGTGTTTTATGTTTAAGACATTATGGTCATGCTTTAAAAGAAAACATTGAATGTTTCTCAGATAGAAGATATGGAGTTCGTTTCTCAGCAATAGTAAGAGGATGTTTTATGTTTGAGTGACAGTATGGTCATGTTTTCAGAAGAGACATTGAATGGAGCCGATAAAAGACAAAATCAAGTTCATTTCTCAGCAAAAGCATGACAGATTGCATGTGTTCTTAAGTTATGGAGTTCATTTCTCAGTCAAGGGGCGACGACTTGCATATGTTTTGTGTTTACTTCTAGATATGCGGAAAAATCCATGTGGGTATTCCAGATTTTATCGCTATTCAACAACCAACAAACAGTCTACAATAATGAAGAGAGTAACATTTGGAATCAATAGAGAATTAAATGAAAACACAGATTTGCTGACGAAAATATGAAAATCTTGAAAACCCAAAAAGGTGGAGACTCATTTAAACCTTAACCACTATTGTAAAGATACACCATGTCGACTACAATAAGCATTTATTTCAAGTAAAGATCCAAAGATAACATAATGAAAGAGTTACTTATCTGGGTATTAAACATGTCGAGCATGGTGGAGTTCAACAGATGTAGAAGAGACACCATGTGTTATGGCACGAAGACATGGGTTGCAGGCCAGTTCAAGCATGGAGAGGCTGAGTTCTAGATCATGAGGAGACACCATATGTCATGGCTTGAGAAATCAAAGTAAAGCAACACAAGTTTAGCATGCATGGAGTGCCCATGTTATTCGAGTTTCTAGTTGATACCATACAACTTTAGAAAAAGTTGCGGTAAAGAAGTAGAGTTTGAGTTTGACTCTAGATGAGCCCGAGTTCTTTTTCAAAGTTCATGCACATCGCCATAATTCATAAAATTAAAACTCCAACTTCACACTAGAGCCACGGTATCAATCTTCTAAAAAAAACAGTAAACTCCTGTGAAAAATGACAGCGAAGAAGTCGACTTCAACTCTCAGAAGGAGCCTGAGTTCATACCATAGCAACAAATCACAAAATAGGAACTCCATACAAACATGACGACACAAGAGAAGCAAAGAAAGCTACAATTTACAACTAGAGATGAACTCCATACAAGCATGGCAGTGCCAAAACAACAGAAACCCTAATATTTTTCCTTCCAAAGTTGAGATGCAAATGAAATGCGAAAAATTGCCTATGTCAAAGTTTGATAAAATTTGGAGTCCACGGTATAGAGAGAGTTAAAGCTCAGTCTAACTACAGTGCACGACACCCCCACTTCAAGTGCCACGACAGCTTCACCACATGCTATGACAGTGATAGATATTGTGAAATGGGTCATGTCGACCATAGGGTTAAGATGTCAAGTCTAGTAAGGATATTACTCATGCTTGGTTTAGGGTTTTGTAGATGGTAAGGGTTATTGCCATATGTTATGTTAGGGTTTTAGGGTTGGGGTTACATCTTAAGTTATTTTTGGGATATATTTTAGATATTTTAAATATATTCTTTGATATATTTTAGATATTCTAATATATTCTTTGATATATATTGAGATATACTATAAAAGATGTAATTCTTCAAAATATCAACATTAGGAGAGCATTATTGGAGGGCTAGATTTTTGGGGCATCATTTAGGCCTAAAATTCAGGGGTATCTATCTGTTTAGGAGGAATTTTTGGGGGGATATTTCATTTTTGGAATTGTCCTTAGGGGCTATATATTTGAACTTCTTATTCATTTGTAAGGGTACAGAATTCGGGGAATAAGAGGTATTAGTGAACATATTGTTCCTTTGCATATTTTTCCTTGTATTTTGTAACCATTTTTGCAGATTCTGAAGATAATAAAGTTGGCCCTATTATTGATATACATTTTATGAGTTTTTCTATTAATCCTTCCAAGTTTTCTACATTTAAGTGTATTGTGTCTTTCAAGCATAGATTAGAGAATTATTCCAAATTCCTATTCTAAGTTATAAAGAATAAACCTTTTGCAAAAATTACCTATCTGTTGGCTGAATTATTTCCATTAGTGACACAAACACTAATTGAATGTTATTGCAGAGTTTAGTAATGTATATCCTATAAGTACAAATTTATATTTCTAACAGATTCTCAATCTATTTTGGTGTATCACCTTCTTAATTAGTATTCATTTTTAGTTATCCTTCTCCCTTTTCCCAAAAAACCAAGAAAATCAGTATTAAGGTGATATTCCAAATCAAATAGGAACCGACCTAGAATCCGGAGACTTGTTCTCTCTTCCACCAAGGAGAACGTTTCCATGTTTCAACATGATAGCTAGATTTCAAATCAAGCTATAGGCACAATCCTGATTGACAATAGTAACATTTTGTTGTATGTTATAGGAGTAGTGTTGGGAAAATATTTGAATCAATTCTTCAAACATTTGTATACTAGGTGTTAGTTTAGAAAACCATTCCATGGCTCGTCCTCCTAAACTTCCTAGAAATAGTCTCATCAAGTACGTGGGTTTGTGCATAAACTCTGTACTCAATGCACAAAATTCTCTCATAATCGTGAAGATTTGTTTCTCCCATGTATTTGTCATACTTTGGTCTTGCCATGTTTGGTGGAAAAGGCACCATTTGAAAGTTCTTATTTAATGGGAACAAACATATGTGTTCCAATGAGTATTTCTTTGTGGGCTTATTCTTCTCTCTTTTAAGCATTGTGAGCCCCCTTTGCATTTGATATAGTTGTTTAGAGAGAATTGAGATGGGTTTTTGTATCTATTCCTCTTTCAGACATTCGACATCATAATCTTTGGGAAGTTTAACTCCCAGAGGAGCTAGGTGGAGAAAATATTTTTCCTTGTCTTCTTCAATGCTTTTATCCAAGGTCCTTTGAAACTTATGACTTTGTTTGAGTTTGTTATATTCTTGTTTTGTTACATCTTCCTCACTATCCGAGTCAAACAAAGGAAGATCATGATTTCTTTCCTCTCGACTATCTCTTTCATCTTGGTTATCTTCTTGATTATATTTGTCAAAGGCAACACTCCATTCTCGATTAGGTATATCCGTTTCAGGTGAGTCTTGATCAAAGAGAGGGTTTGTTCAGGATGTCTCTCCTTGATGAAATTTGAGCAATATTGGATGTATTTCTAAATCGTCAGCTATATATTGTTTACTTCTTGTGTTAACCATGAAAGTGAGATATCGATCTTGTCAAAATTGTCCCAATAGTGCCAAAAGGATTTCAAAATTGTCCAAGTGCATTTGTCCAATGTTTGGTGATTGTGTGTCTAATGTTTCAAAGTGATGGATTCCAATGTCAGAGGGTTAGAATGCCCTAATAGTGAGTTGAGAATCAAGGAGAGTTGATTGTTAGAGAGAAAACATGACTTGGGATCAATAGTGACAGACCTAAAAGGTATGCAAGGTATGCTTACAACTTGACTGAGAAAAAGCTTCAGGTAGACCAACAAGAACAACAAGAGCAGACTGAAGAGCAAAAAGTGTATCCAGAACTAAAAATTTAAGAATTATGACATGTGTGTAGGTACTCTCTATATTAGATGTGACTGACAAGATGTGATCCTGAAATTGCTAGATGCGAATGTGTTCTTCCAAAATGTGATATTGTTCACTAGATGCGAGCCAAGATTTAATAGATGCGAGCCAGGATTTACTAGATGCGATTGTCTTCACCAAATGCGATCCTATTTTCACAGGATGCAACCTAGGATCCCTAATGTGACCTTCTGATGAATTTTTTTGAAGTTTTCCACTTTGTTTTGGAGATAATGAAAAATTGTTCAATTCCAAGATTTGTCTGATGAATTCTAGAGTATTTGAGGTAGTGAAAACGTTTGTGATTGTCAAAGGATTGATTCAGTTGGGGTGATTATCTTTTCATTGCAATTTTGACACATCAATCACGTTTATTAAGAACCAAACACACCTATTCCTATACCAATAGCATAGCATTAAAATCTTTTCTCATAGACTCGAGTAAACACTCACATGCTAATCAAAATATAATCATCACCAAGCTTGCAATGGATCCAATCATGATGTTGTATTTTCGACTCCAAATGCAACTGAGGGCATGGAATGACGAGTATCTTGGGGAGGTTACTATCCTCCTTGCACAAATATTATCACCTTTCGGGGGTGAATCAGGTGGTACCTACCATAAATCGTCTATTTTGGGCATTCGTTCATAACTGTCTCCCATAGAATTGCACAAGGCAAAATTGAGGCATATAGCCCTATGAGTACCTAGATGAGTGTAGTCTTGCAAGAAATATTGAAGAGGCTTGACTCTACACAAAATCCAAGCATGTCCAAGGAATGATAGTCATAATTCCAGGGACAAAATTGATTAAGTCTTCCGAGATTTTAATCTCAAGGAAGCATTTTGAATATAGTGAGATGGAAGGGTTGGCATTCACCTATCCTCACTTGGGTTGTTCCTGGGAGATTTTTTCCTCAACTGACAGGCCCTCTAAAGGTTAAAATAGTAAATAAGATTGGCGACTTAGGAGTCTAGATTTCTAATTCTTCACGAGGAAGAAGAGCATACTCTCCTATCCATATCGTTTTCTCCTATCAAGCACGCAAGACAATGTTCTTTCCCACGAAAGTAAAAAATAACACCTAATCCCCCATCTTGAGTTTCTGATTTTTTGCTTGGGAAAAGAGCATAATCCTCTAGTTGGATTAAGAATCAAATTCAAATCCAAATTTTATGTGCCTAGAAAATAGTTTAACCAAACAATTTGAGCAATTGAGTTCATTTTCCCCAAATTTCTATTCAAAACTTAATTTGATGTTTGAGGTTATAATTTTCCATGAAGGAAAATAGATACTTCTCTAATCAAATTATGAATTAGAGAGAAATCAAATTAGGTTCCTAAGATTGCAAAGAAAAAGACAATTTTTAGTTGAATTTTGCAAAGGCAACCTACAAAACCACTCATTAGTAGTTTTTATCATTTTTGCTCCATCTCTTTGGCCAAGGAAGTCTTCGACAACGTATTGCAAGAACTTGTCAGGCTGCTTAGTGATCACATTCACCAAAAATACTCAAAGTTATTTGATTAGTCATCAAAATTAATTAATAATGCAAATTAACTAACCAGATGTGAGCCTGAGATTCCCTAAATGCGATCCTATTTTCCAGATGCGATTAATGAAATACTAAATGTGAACCTGGATTCCCTAAATGCGAGCCTCCCCAAATGCAATGTAGGATTTCCTGGACGTGATCCCCGATTTCCCAGATGCAATCCAAAACACAAGATGCAATCCCCTTTTGCCAAATGCGGATATGCTCCTAAAATAGAATAAAAAAAGTCAGTCAATTAGCTCAAAAAGATGAAAAATATGGGGCTCTGCCCACGATGGGCGCTAGAAATGTGCATGTGAATATTGTACTTATGAAGTTTCAACACAACACTTCAATATGTCATTATATCAATGGTTAGAAACATCAAATTCAATTGAAAAATATAAAGGAACCAAGGAAATTGACATATTGCTTCCTATTTAGAAAGAGTATGATCTAAATTATGAATTTGCTCTCAGATTATGCATTATATCAGTGACACATTCAATACTAAAATGGAAGATTCAAATGTAAAATGAAGCTATTTAGTATGCAATTCAAGATAAAAACATGATTCATTCACTAAGCTCAATTGTAATGTTCTCTAATTAGCTATCAAAACATGAAATCGAATTGGCAACATAAGATTGAATTAAGAATTCTAAAAATTAGGACCCTTTGAGCTCAAAAATTAGTCCTTTTATGGAGGAGAATGAGAAATGGAGGGTTGAGATCAATCCATGAGGAGAGATGAGGATTGAAACTTAGTTGATCCATGTGAGTGAACTCACATTGGTCCGTGGATTGACTTTTCATGTGCAAGTGATGAGTTGTTATTGAGAGTATTTATTAATTTCCTTTTAATTAATTACTTTAGCCAAGGAATTTAATAGGATTGATTTGATTAATAGGCCAAGGTAATTAATGTGAGGTAGTGATAAAATCACTTTGATATGAGGGATTATCTTGATTTTGATGAATTATGCCAATAATCGAATAGTTGGATTGGCATAATTGAGGGTATGATCACATTTAGGGCAAATAGGGTCCCTGGTTAGAGTAGACCAATTTAGGCTGATTATAGTAAACTCTCAGCTTCTCATGTATTTATATCAAACAAAATTTGGCGAATTGTGCGCCATTCTATAATTGAGAGATATAAATTTGGTGAATTAGGGTGGGATTGTGGTGGTGTAATTTAAATTTGAAGGTGAATATGGAACTGGCATTACTATTCAATATTAGTAGGGGGTGAATTGGGTCTGGCCTAAAGAAAAAATAATTAATGCTTGTTGGCGATATATGTCCCCTCAAAATTTAAAATATTTTAAAATGTCGTGTGTTGATATTGGTGAATGTATGTGTCCATCGATGGTTTCTTGCATTTGTCTTGGAATTCTGGGTGAAATTACGACTAATAAATATTCAAATTGTGTATGAGTTGGTGGTGAAAAATGCCTATGTAGTATGATCGTTGCAACCAAAGGGTGGCGAATAAACTTCCCATGGGACAAATATTGCATGAAAAAGAGGCGATCTGACCAATTCTCTAAATAATAATATTCACCAATTTCTCGATGCGTCTGACCCCTATATTTTTCCAATTGGCGAATATTTGCCACTAAAAAAGTTGCTGCTGATAGGAAGTAAATTTCAAACCAGACCCGGTGTGTACATTAGTCCATCAATTCCTTTGAATATTCCATCAAGAAACTAAATTCTGACTTTTCCTCAACCAAAAATTTCTAGATTTGAATCACTCACCAGGTACACCTTCCAACCATCATGTTCTTCAAACTTCGTGAAACATTCTCTATGAGATGTCATGTGAAAAGATGTGACTGAATCGATTAACCAGACATTGTCTGGTGAGTGAGTTGCCAAGGAAACAATGAAGGAATCAACATCACTTTGAGAATATTCAGTATCAGAAAAACTTCTTCTTCTTTTTCTCCTCTTTGCAATCCTTCTGAATATGACCTTTCTGCCCACGATTCCAAAATTTCACCTTGGACTTCTTACCAGGAGACTTAGATTTCTAGTTAGACTTGGATTTGGACTTCTTCCCTTCTTTCCTCTTTCCTGTGATCTTCCCCAAACAACAAGAGCCTCTTTTCCCATCTCAAAAGATTTCCTTCGTGCTTCCTCTGCAAGCAGCGAGGCAACCACATCTTCCATTTTGAAAGTAGTTGTTGTACTTCCAATAACCTTTACCAACTGATCACACAAGTTAGGAAAGGAATATAACAGAAGCATACAACGATCTTCATCATCAATTTTTACTTTGAAAATATAAAATTGAGCAAAAATAGTATTGAAAGTATTTAGATGATATGCAACAGATCTTCCTTTATTCATCTTCAAAGAGTACAACTTCTTCCTCAGGAATAGCTTATTTACCAGAGATTTTCCCTAATAAATATCACTTAGTTTCTTCCACAAAGAAGCTGTTGTTTTCTCTTCATGAACATTTAATAGAACATAATCAACTAGACATAGCCTAATCAACCCTTTAGATTTTGTATCTATGAGATCCCAATCCTCTTGTCTCATGCCTGTTGCTTTATTTCTAGACACTGCAAATCAGAGATCTCTATCCACCAATAAATGTTCCATCTTAATTTTCCACAACTCATAACTGCTTCCATCAAAGTTCACAATGTCTACTCTTCCTGATGTGCTCACCATCTCAATATGCAATCTCAATTACCAGTCTCCTGCATAACTCCCATTGCAGAAATGACACAAAAAAACCATTCTACCCACAAGGATAACACAACTGGCCAAACTCAAATACCACTTGACAGGAAAGAAAGGTGTAGAAAAACCTTCCTTAATGTCAAATTCTTAGGAGAGAATAATAAAGATGGCTTTTAAGTTCAATTACAAGTACAAAGATGCACATAAATAGAAACAAAGCAAACAAAAAAAAACAAACAATTCCAGAATGAACACAATGAGTTTTTATGTGGGAAAACCCTTACAGGTAAAAAAAATACCACCAAAGTCAAGTCCCTTGTATTATAGTAAAGTGAATTTACATACAATTGACACATATTATGATAGATGTATGCATTCTTCATTATAGTTTTGATAACTATGTGAATTAATAGAAGAGTCGAGATCAAAGGGTTTGTGTTAAGAGATTTCAATAACACATTAGTTGCGTTGATCCCAAAGAAGGAGAAAGATGAATCCTTTGAATAATTCCAACCTATTTCCTTGTGCAACATGATCTACAAAATAATTACAAAGGTGGCAGAAAACAAATTGAAAAAGGTATCGGATAAACTAATCTCTTCAGAGCAGAGCAAATTTATGCCTAATAGGTCAATTGTAGAAGGTATTAGAATAGCACATGAAGCGATCCATTCAATCAGGGCTGGGAAGATGAAGAAGATGTTTGTTAAGCTTGATATCAGAAAATCATATGACAGAGTACATAGAAATTTCTTATATATGGTATTGAGTAAGTTTGGTTTCCATGAAAAGTGGGTAGTATGGATTAAAGGTATGTCAACAAACTACAGAGCTTCAATTCTGGCTAACAATAGTCCACAGGGTTTCTTTTCAACTTTGAGAGGATTGCACCAAGGTGATCCAAATTCTCTATTTTTGTTTATCTTGATGGCTGAGGTGCTAGGAAGGATGATCACTTAGCGAAGAATACAAGGACAATGGAAAAGGAGTGGAAATTGTGAGGGGAGTTGACCCAACTTCTCCTTCACAATTTACATATGAAACACTTCTAATGGGGGAAGCTAGTTTGAGAGAAGCCAGGCTGATGAAAAGGGTTTTAGAAAAGTACAATCAGGAATCTGGATAGAGCGTCAATTGGAGAAAATCTTAGATTTATTTTTTAAATACAAAAATGCACAATCAAAGAGCGATAACAAGATTATTTGGAGTGCGTATTGGGAAACTCCCAGGTAAATTTCTTGGATTGCCATGTTTGTAGGGGCTTGCAATTCAGGTGTATGGAAGGATATAGTTGATGGTTGCATAGGGAAGATGGAGGGTTGGAAGAGTCGATGGCTCACACTTGCTGGGAAAATTATGATGTTGAAAGTAGTGATTTCAACGATGCCACTTTTCTCAATGACATGTTTGAGGATACAAGAAAGGTGATTAAAATCATTGAACAAAGGATGAGGAATTTTTTCTGGAATAGTAATCAAGACCATGACAAAATCCCTCTCCTAGCATGAGATCAAATTGCAAATCAAAACAAAGTGGAGGGGCCGACCTTAGAAATTGGAAACTGATGAATGAGGCCATGGGTGTCAAGCTTGTATGACAAATGTATAAACAACCACATCAACAATGGGTTCAAATATTGTAGGCAAAGTATTTAGATAGTGGTGAAAGAGTGCATTCTAATGGTGGAGGATCCGCTACGAAGTTATACTCTATGGAATTTTATTCTTAGTTGCAGATTGATGATTATAAGTCATTTAACATGGCAGTTGAGAAATGGAAGAAGGGCTAACTTCTGGTCTAATTCATGGGATGGAAAGGAAGTTCTTATAGATGGTAATATACCTCAACATCTAATCCAAGTAACAGAACAAAGATGGGGACATAAAGTAAGAGATTTTATAGAACATGTGGATGGGGAGTTGGGTGAGGATAGTATATGGAAAAGACCAGAAGTATTTGGACTTGGTATTGAAGAGTTGCAAAAGCTCAAAGATATTTTCAAAAATCGACCAGTTGCATTAATAGAGGACGCAAATTAAATAGTTTGGTATGGCTCCAAAAGCAGAGAATATTTGGTGAAAGTGGGTTATATGATGTTGGAAAATGAGGCCAACCGGAAGGAGTGGGATGAGAGACTGTGACTGGAGCTTTTGCCTAGTTAGTTGGGAGAGGCAAGATTCTAGCAGGAGATAGAATAAAATGAATTGGTTTCACAAGCCCATTCAAATGCTTTTTGTGTAACAAGGAAGATGAAATATTAGATCATCTTCTCCTCAATTGTGACTTTACATAGGAGTGTTGGAAATGTGTTTTGAATAAGTTGGGGTGGTCTAGTCCTTTGCCATGTTTATTACACGATTTGATTAAATCTTGGTTCATTCTGAAGGAAAGATCAACATTTTCAGCTATTTGGCAAGTTGCTCCATCAATAGTATTGTGGGAGGATGGAAGGAGCGTAATAGTAGGATCTTCCAGGGAAAGGCGGAGGACATCTCCAAATTTTTAGCAAGAGTGGAGAGGGCAATATCAGAATTGGTAAGTAATACAACGACTCAAGCCAATGCAAACAAAGTCCCCTTTAATCAAAATGACTCAAGAATGCAGTCCAATTGGCCAGGGATTAAATTATGGTCTGTTAATGGGCCTATGAGGGTTCATCCTCCTTCTGTCACAATTAGGATAGAATCTTGGAAGCCTCCAGAGAAAGGGTGGATCAAGTTCAACTTTGATGGGGCCTCAGAAGGCAATCCTGGACCATCAAGAGTAGGTTACGTTGCTAGAGATGATAAAGGAAACATTCAAATGATAGGAGCAATAAGATTAAAAATGAAAACTAACAATGCACCTGAAAGTTTGGCAACACTTTCAGCCATCAGAATGGCTATGAAGATGGAAGTAAGGAAATTACACCTGGAAGAGGATTCACAAATCATAGTTAATAGTATTATAAAGGAGAATCTGGGGTATGACATTGAATAAACACATATGTAGGATTAAGTCTTCGCTTGGAACCTTTGAGGAATTCGAAATCACACATGTGATGAGGGAGGCAAATGAGGTAGCAAATAAGTTGTCAAAATTGGGTGTTTCCTTGTCTGAGATGTAGAAGGAGGAACTCTTGGAAGACTTCAGGAGCATTCAAATAGAGTCCTTAGATAAATAGAGTGATATAAACCACTAGGAGTTGAGAAAAGGAGTTAGAAGAGGGTCAGGTACCCCATTTAGTAAGCTGAAAATGGATATATTAAATGGTAGGGTGAAAGGGATACAAGATATGTAGTTGACATGTATTGAAGGCGGGAAATGTGATAAAAGTGAGAGATTGAAATGTTGGGTAGATTGGTGTCACTGTGTCATGATATATGTAATCATTATTGTGTCACAAGGTGGTGCGGGGATGACTATTCAGGAGGAAGGATATGAAAGCCTCTAGATTGAATGAGTCCCTTTTCCTTTGAATTAGGGAAAGTTAGTGTGAAAATGACATTGGCAGACTAGTAGAAGGGATAAGGGCTGAGAAAATGGAGGCAAACTTTTCACTGGATTTGCCGAATCAACTGCCTGCCTTTAGGGGGGAATTACTATGAGTTGAATGAGGGGAATCTTCAAATTTGATGATAATCATTTCTGGGGCTATGTGAGGAAGATGCTTGGGGAAGAGTATTTGATGATCAATCTCCGTCCGTGGAGAAATCTCGACATTTCCTCAATCTTTCTAGCGTGGGCATTGCAGTTGGGTAGTAGGGAGGAGGCTTTGAAGGCCATGAGATTATGTGTGCATCTGGAATGGGCTGGAGGCATGACTCCCATTTTGAATAAAGCAGAGCCAGGAGTGGGAATTGCTACAGGGGATGGTCCATGACAGATGGTGGAAGGAGCAACTAGAAATTTCCTGCCCTTTCTGGTTTGGAGTTCTTCAAAACCTAAGGAGAAACATATGGAGGAAGCACATGGTGGATGGGAAGAATTGTTGGTCTATATGCAATCGAAGGAGGAGGAATTGGAAAGCCTAGCAGAAGCAGGACAAAGGAAAATGAAGAAAATGTAGAAGAAAAGTGTCGTTGAAGGCCAAAATGTGAAGGGAGAAGGGGTCGGTGTGAAGCAGACCAAGAAGGCCAAAAAAGGCAGGATCGACACCTGCAGAGGATTGTTCATTCCGAGTGAGAGCAGGGAGGAAATGACATGATTGATCGAGTACTAGGTGACCTTACAATTTGTTTAGTTTAGTTTTTTATTCTATAGTGGTCTTTGCCCAATTTTGTTAATGGAATGGGCTAGATTATTGTATGTAATGAACATAGTTATGTGTATTTTAGGGAAGTTGTACCCAAATTTAACAAATGAATGGGCTTAGTTAATATTTGTCATGTGGTAGTGGTCTTACTAGGACATATGTATGCCCAAGTGGCTTGTTGCAAAGAAGATTATGCACTTAAGGTGATAGTAAGAAAGACTGATATAGTGATGTAAATCTGCCAAGACTTAAGGAGACAATTTTGTAAATTTGAATTATGATATCAATAAAAAAAACCAAATTCCGGATTAAAAAAAAGTTTGATTTTTACACCGAAGGCGTTCCTTTTTTGAAGTTGCAAAACTTCGTTTACAAATCAACGTTCAATAGTCTCTAATAAGGTATGCAAGACGATTGAAAACATCTGTACCATTCATTTTATTCCTGCTAAATAGGACATGAGAGAATTCTTACTGACGTAGTACTTGATCATTTTTTACTTTCTCGTTTCACCGTTTCTTTAATTTACCTGTCTTTATTTGACTGGGAATTTTGCATTCCCCATTCTTTTCCCTGCCGCCAGAGTATAAGAGTTACGTGGAAAGAAATGTAATAGCAACCTAAAAAGCGTAGCTTACCAATGGGACACATATTTTTTCCCCTTCCTTTTCTTATGTATTCTGCGGTTTACTTTACTCGAGAGCCAAAAATATTATTTCTTTAAACTTTTAAATATTATTTTTAATTTAAAGTTTTAATAATTATAATATTTTAATATATATAATAACTTTAATATATAAATAATAAATTATATGTTTAATTCTTTTTAAAAATGTTTAATTTAATAATTTTTCTATTATAATATTTAAAATAATTAATTAACTATAATATATTATGTAAAAAATTAATATTATCATTTAACATTTAAAAATACATAAAAATAATAAGGATAAATTTTTAATAAAAATATTTTTTCAGATTAATAATATAGTGATTTTTATTATTGGTATATAAATGCTACTATAATTTAAAATTATTTAAAATTAGTATATGTATTCTTTATATATTATTAAATACAAATATACAATAAAAGTGCAAAATATTGGTTAGGGATAGGATTGGATTTAGAGTTTAGGTTATAATCTTGTAGGATTAGGGTTTAATGTTTGGGTTAGGGTTAGGGTTAGGATTAGAGTTAGGGTTGGGGTTAGGGTTGTGAATAGTGTTTATAATTATAATTATGGTTGGGGTAAAGAGAAAAGTTACATCATGGTTAGGGTTAGGGTTAGGGAAAAGTTGAGGATTAAGGTTAGATTTAGGAATATGATTAGTTTTATTGTTAAACTTGGGGGTTTTAAATAGTTAGGGTTAGAATATTGGTTTACATTTATGTCATGATTAGGATTAGAGTTGTGTTTATAGTTTGTGTTAAGATATTCTCTAGGATTAGGATTAGGGTTTATGATTACAATTAGGTTAAGGTTTATATCATGGTTGTAATTATGGTTAGTGTTGCACTTTCGACTATGGTTCATATTTAGGGTTAGAGTTAGGGTTAGGATAAGAGTTTAGGTTCACACCATGGTTAGGGTTAGAACTGTGTTTAGAGTTTAGGTTATGATATTGTTTAGGATTAGGGTTTAATATCAGAGTTAAGTTGGGATTAGAGTTAGGGTTGGCGTTAGGATTGTGAATAGGGTTTAAGGTTACAAATATGGTTAGGGTAAGGGGTTATATTATGGTTAGTATTATGGTCAGGGTTAGGATTTTTATTAGGGTCAAGGAAAAGGTTAGGTTTAAGGTTAGATTAAGGAATATGGTTAGTTTTACGGTTAAAGTTAAGTTTTTTTACAATTAGGGTTAGGATAATGGTTTAAATTTATGTCATGATTAGGGTTAGGGTTGTGTTTATAATTTGGGTCATGATCTTGTTTAGTATTACAATATGGTTATAATTACGGTTTAATATTTGTGATAAGATTTAAGGTTAACATTTATGGTAATGGAGCATGATTATCTTCCTAATTGAGAGATTTATAAAATTTATTTATGTACCTATCACTTCACTATTTAGACCTATCTTGCACAAACATCATTCACTAAATATTTTGCTAGCTAATCTTATTAGTTGCACAAATATATGCAAAAAAAAATAGACTACATTTTTTCTTTAAATAACATTCAATATCTCTTCAGCGTACCCATTGCACCCTAAGGTGCAATTGCTAGTTTTACTGATATTTCCTTAATTCTTAGTATCTATAAGAATGTGATTACGTATGTGGATTTATATCCGAATATTGAGCTTCAAAATTAGATATTTTTTATTAAAATTTTGACTATGTAATTATAGGGGTTTTGTTGTTTTCTAACTATGTGATGTCAAAAGTTGAAGTTGTTTGATAGCTGTGTTAAATTACTAACTAATTATGTGTTAAATTACTAACTAATTATCTCTGCCGAATTAATCAAAAACAACATTAAAGTCACAACTATTAATACAATATTAAAAAAAAACATTAAATCAACAAATATTAGTATTAAATCAACAAATGCTATCACAGCCAGCCATTGAAAGACATGGTCATTTCCTGAAAGTGAGTTTTCTTATCTATTCCTACTTGGCAATGGCAGTTCATAATCTGTGAAGTTATTTCGCTGCGGTCATTTAGATCTTCATGGATTTATAAAGCTTTTACTTCACTTATAAATATCGATGCACCAATTTTGGAGTTTGAAAAGGTGAGATCCATATGGACATATCATCGACACTTTTACCTTCAGCGGTGTCATTAATTCCCCCACGCTTTATTCATGAAATGAATGTGAATATGAATATTTGGGACGCGGAATCCGCCATGGAACGGGCAAATTGTGTTTGCCAGAGAATCATCTGCAAGCCTACATTCCTTGAAATCAAAGCTTTGGATTCTACAAAACTTGAATTCTCCTATAGCGTCATTAATTTTCCCACGCTTCGTTCATGAAATGAATATGAATGGGAAAAGGGATGCCGAATCCGCCATGGAACGGGCCGATTGTGTTTGCCAGAGAATCGTCTATTATCTAATCCGACTTTGCAATGGCAATTCGCTGATCTATTCCTAATTTTGCTCATTTTGATTAGAGGAAAGGGATTCATAAATAAATAGTGTCATTAATTTCCTCACACTTTGTTCATGAAATGGATATCAAGTTTTGGGATGCCGAATCCGCCTTGGAATGGGCCGATCGCGTTTGCCAGAGAATCACTCAAACCTTGAAATCAAACTCTGGAGGCTACAGAACTTGAATTCACCATGTAACGGGCCGTCTGGGTTTGCCAGAGAATCCTCATTTCTAGCTGCGGATACCTAATTATGATGACCTGAATGGCTCTCCTCTACAACGGCTAAGTAGAAAGTGCTTACAGGGGAGGTCAATATAGCTACCATTTTACTGCACACAATCAAATTGTTTTTGACTACTTGAAATCAAAACCAGTAACCAAAAAGTTCATTGTGAAGAAGATAAATTCTACCATTCAACCAAATGGATTCTCCCATCGCAATGTGTTCCCCTCCCGCAGCAAACAAGTCCAAGGCAAATGCGTCCCCTGCGTCCAAAGGGATGAAGCATTTCATGTCCACTACATTTTCTGCGTCTTGCAAGGCTGCCTCTTCCAAAAAGAGGGCTCAAAATGTTTGCACATGTCCCCCTAAATCTGCATCAGTAAAGTCCCCTGCGCCCAAAGGGATGCAGAAATTGATGCCCTCAACAGTTTCTTCATCTAAGGCTGCTTCTTCCAAAAAGAGGGTATCCGAACTCGAAAATGTCCGCCCATTTAAATCTGCATCTACAAAAATCCCTGCACCAAAAGGCATGAAAAATTTCATGTCCCCCACGTTTTCTGCAGCTTCCAAAGCTGTGGTCCTAGCTGAAAGGTCTGAGCAAAAAAAATCTAAAGCTCCTACAGAAAGCAGGTTTTCTGCGGCGTCCAAAGGTGTGGTCCGAGTTGAAAGTTCTGAGCAAAAAGAATCTGAAGCTCCTACGGGAAGCGACGTTACTAAGACTAAAGGGATTGAATCCGTGGGTGAAAGAATGAATGCCATTGGCATATCTTTTGGAGGAGAGTGTACCATTGTTCTTCCTCCTTGTGATTCCATGAAAAATTATCTTTGTCCCAGGCCCGATTTCCTTAGGTATTACCCCAGTAGGAGGTTGGACATTAATGACATAGAAGCCAATGAGGACATTATGAAGCTTGAGTTCTTCAAATTTGGAACTTCTCCTGATACTAGAGAAGAATGTACTTCCGTTCTTCCTTCTTACGACTCCATAAAGAATTATCTTTCCCCGAGGCCTGATCTCCTTAGGTATCGCCCCAACAGGAGTTTGGATGTTGATGACATAGAAGTTGATGAGGGGTTTAGAAAGCCTGAGGTCTTCAAATTTGGAATTTTTTCTGATCCTAGAGAAGAGAGTGCCATTGTTCTTCCTCCCTATGACCCTATGAAAAAAGATACTTATCTTTCCCCACGGCCTATGTTCCTTAGGTATCGCCCCAACAGGGGCCTGGACATTGATGTGATAGAAGAGGGGGGATTTGAGAAGCACGAATTCCTCAAATCTGAAACCCCTAGTGAGATTAGGGTTATTGAGACTAAGGAGATTGAGGCCCTGGGCAAAGAAATGAATACTATTGGAATATCTTCTAGAGATTTAGATCAAGTAGAAATCCATAAAGAATCAGAAGTAAAATTGCTCTCAGTTAGAAATTCTCAGCAAAAACTCCCCAAAAAGAGCATCAATGTCAATGTTCTTCCCAAGGCAACTCCTTCCAGAAAGGGTAACCAGCTCCTCAACTTTACTTCAGCGAATAACCACAAAGGTAAAAAACTATGCATAACTCAAGACCTTGGATTTTTGTTAAATGAAATTTAAAGAGGAACTGAAAAATATATAATTGCTTGTAAAATATCTGATTTTACTCTGCAGATTACCCTCAAAGGGCCTCCCCATTCAAAGATTTGAACACCCCTGCACCCAAAGGAGATAGGATGAAGCATTTCATGTCTCCAACGCTTTCTGCAGCTTCCAAAGTTGTCTCTTCCAAAAAGGGGATCCCAGTTAGAAAGTGCCTGCATTTGTAGTTGTGATTTTCAATGAGATTTTTTTGCGGGACTTTGTTGATGTCTAAGGAGATAGATTTAATTATTTTGCTACATGAAATCAAAATATACTGATATGACAAACTTATTTGTACAAGTTAAGCTGGATAAAGATGAGCTACATACAAATAGTGGTCCACTCAAAAGATCTAGTAAATGAGTAGTCCACTCATTGAATTTTATTTTCATTTTATTTGAAATGCAACCAGTTTAGATATTATTCCCAGTGGACAGTCCAAATATTTCATCAGAATATAAACTATTTAAAAATCTGATAATCTGAACAATTGTTGTTTTGTGAGAACCTCTCTATGTATTTAACTCCTGAAAGAGAAGATCCCTTTACCAAAATAGAAAATCTCATTTTTTATATTCATCTTTCTTTTGAAAGATGGTTCTTTGTGGTAACACATAAACAAAATATAATGACTGAATTGTGATCAAGCATATTTACAGTGCTTGCAATTTAGCAGATTTACAGATATTGCTCTGAGAAATTCGCCAACAGCAAACCTATGAACTGAAATTCACACACTTTGAATTCTGTAACAATGTTAGAGCATATGAACTGAAAATCTTTGCTCCTGACAGTCTAAACACTGATGGAATTCGCATACAACAATCTTAGAATATGATGATTCAAGATATTAATGTAGGGACAAGTAAACCTTAATCCCTCCTATTCAATTTTAGAGAATATTTAGAGCTTTTAAACTTGTATTTGTATTATGATAGAAGAATTCAACATCACTATTTGATGCCTGATTCGATATAGGTACAAACAATTGTCGTGTGTTATATTAATAACCTGTCCTTAGTGGTTGGCAAGGACAACTGTGTGAACAATGTAAGTATGATTGCCTGTAAAATAATTTAATCTGTTGTATATTTTACCTCAAAGAATTAGTGAATCAGTAGTCCACTCATTGAATTTTTCATTTTATTTTAAGATGCAAGCAGAGTGGTCAGTCCAAATATTTGATCAGAATAGAAACTATTTTAAAATCTGGTAATCTGAACAAATTGATGTTTCTGTACAAACCTCTCTGTGCATTTAATCCCTGAAAGAGGAGACCTCTTTGCCAGAATAGAAAATCTCAATTTTCATATTCGTCTTTCTTTTGTACACTGGTTCTTTGTGGTAGTACATAAACAAAATGTAATGACTAAATTGTGATCATGCATATTTACAGTGCTTGCAGTTTAGCAAATGCAGAGATATTACTTTGAGAAAATCACCAACAGCAAGCAAGCTCACATACACTTTGAATTCCGCGACAATGTTAAAGCATATGAAGTGAAAATCTTTGCTCCTTCCCATCCAAACACAGATGGAATTCACAAACAACAATCTTAGAATGTGATGATTCAAAATATTACTGTAGCGACAGGTAAACCTTAAATCTCCAATAAGTCTAAATGCTTATTAATTGGCACATAGTGGGAAATGGGTACAAACAATTACCTTGTGTTATATCAATAACCTCTCTTTGTTAATTTATTTTTTTACAAGAGGGGTAAAAATTTATTAATCACAAAAGAGAGGTACGAAGTAAGAATGGCAAACGGCCCAACAAACAACAACCAATTAGACATTCTTATCCTCCACAACTAATCTGTAACATATGAGATAAATCCAAAGGCAAATGTCCCTTGTCCACAACATTCCAACCGAGCAATCCGCTACTCTATTCCACTCCCTAGGAAAGTGAGAAAAGGCAACAAAATCTAAAGACCTACTCAAACCTAGAATCTCTCTAATAACCACGGCTAAATGCCAATTAGCATCATCCAATCGCTGCTCATTTTACATATTCACTATCACTTGTGAATCATATTCACAAATAATCCATTACCAACCAAGAACACAACCTCTCTCCATAGCATACAAGACAGCAAGAGCCTCCATGAAGTTATTCATTTGAAACCCTTTATGAATGGAAAAGAAAAATTGAACTTCATCAAAACTATCTCTTACAATACCACCTACACCAGCATGACAAGGATTCCCCGTAGAAGAGACATCGACATTTATCTTCAAAACTCATTGAGGAGGAAGCCATTGGCCCACACGTTCAATCTTCCTCTTAACATGTCTAGCCTATCTACATATTTCCCAAGTACAAGTAGCAGTCTCCTGAGAAGAAAAGTTCAACCTTCTAAAACTATCCACATCACTATGATCCACTGCATCAGAAATATAGCACTTAAGCCAAGATAATCTCCTAAATTGTACGAACAATTTTCCACCGCAATTGCTAAACAATCAATTCAGCTTCTTGAAAGATCTCACAATTCCTTTCTAACCAAAGATGCCATATAATGAATGTAGGCCCAAGAACCTAGGCTACCTAAAAGAGGTCTTAACTAAAGGCTTACCCAAACAACCCCAAAACTCAACCAACAAGGAGACATGCTAACAAGCTTGATTCCAAACTCTTCTCTAGAGATGTCAATCTCCCTAGAGATCTATTTTGAACAACCAAACACAAAAAAAAATTGCATTGGGGCCAAGAAAAGTTGTTCTACACCTGTTTCCACCATGGAAGTATCAAGCTCCAAGTACCCCAAAGCCACCAAGTACCTACCTATTGGATCTTGATCCCACGCTAGGATATTCCACCCTGTAAGGGAGTTGTACTCCCTACTAGCAAGAATCCAAGCTAACTCTTGTTGAGATCCCTATGTCCCTCTAGGTGGCCATTTGTGGGGATCTTCCCATCTGCAAACATCCAACTGCCCTAAATGCTAAACAATCTAATAATCAACCACCTTGAGCCATCCAACTGCAATAAAACTATCACAAATGGACTACGAGTGCAGATACATGGAAAGGATTGGAGGGTAACCATCCTATGAATCAAACCAAAACAACTTCTTAGTGCTTATTACAAATTCAAAAAAGCCCTTGTTTAATTAGTTTTACCCTAACCTTCAGAGTATGCCAAATCATAAATCCCTTCCCCTCCAGGCGAAATCACGAAACATCTAAACTATCAACCCCTCTTAGATACTGCCAAATCTTAGATTCCTTCCCCTCCAGACGACATCAAGGAACATCTGAACTATCAACCCCTCTTAGATACTTATTAGTAATAATTGTAGTTCAAAGCAGCTGGAACTTGCTCACTCAAAATTATTGAACGAAGACCAAGCCCCACTCTCTCTTCGTTCAACAAACAAAATCGTACTTAATGAAGCTCCAATTAGTTGGAAGCAAATTGTAACTCTAGAGGAATTGTTGAGACAAATTCCTTAATGAAATATGGAGGAGCCACCTGAATAAAGCACCTGAAAATAGGGAGAGATTGAACCATTGACTGCAAAAGAGTCACCTGACAGTATTGGAGAGCCATCTATGAGTCCAGTGATCAACTCTCCTACGTAACTTATCCAACAACTCTTGCCAATACCCTCTAAGTTGAGTACCCACAGCCAAAGGAATACCAAGATAAACCAAAGGAAGGGATCTAATTTGAAATCGCAAAATATTGGCAGTCCTTATTTGAATGAGCCCGAGAGTAATAAAAAAGTTGATAGAAAATTTGTTCTCATCGACTTTTTATTCCAATGCAGCTAAATAAACATCCTAAGTTTTCTTGAAATTCTCCACTTCATGAATTTGAACAAGACCCATTAAAGCAGTATCATCCACAAACTGCAAGTAGGAATAAAAAGGCAAACTGCTACTTCAATTCTCCTTCAGTAGGAGGAGAGTTTAAAAAAAAGAAAAAAGAGCTGAACATAATTTTGAAGCCTCTTGAGACAAGCTTCGACAAAGTTATGAAAAAAAGTCTTATTTCTATCACCTTCTTGGAGCCAATCAACACGTGTCTTTTGCTTCCAAAAAAAATTCCTCACTAAGCTCCCACTCCTATAGGTCCTTCACAACTAGAGACTCTGCTCTACCTAGGCTCTCCATTAAACCATGATCCTAGATTTGGCAGGTGATATCATGCAGATGCGCCTGGATTGCCCTATTCGTGACATGAAGGTTACCAAAGCACTAGTGCGTATTCCAACTTTTAAGCTTGTATTTCACAAATTACAATTTCTTAACAAAGGAATATAATGTTGTACCAGAAGCACAACTGCCCTATCTCCACCATGTAGCCATCAAATCCTGAATTGAGGAATCTCAAAGTCACATGACTCGAAACTAAAATGAGGGGTTCTTACGAACTCTAAAAGAAACTAAGGAAAATGTGATCAGCCAGTGATTCTTATGTAATATTGTGTATGGAGTTATTTTACAATGGTGGCGATGAAACAATATTATTGCAAACATTATTGTACTGGTATGAGTCTTCAAATGATATAAATATCATATTTAGAAACAAACTAATAAAGTCATTTTGGGTATCTGAAACTTGTATTTTTATGGTAACAAACTAATGATTTAAC
Organism: Thuja plicata; assembly: GCA_018584345.1. NCBI lineage: Eukaryota > Viridiplantae > Streptophyta > Pinopsida > Cupressales > Cupressaceae > Thuja > Thuja plicata. The sequence goes on from MU227745.1 coordinate 212,335, forward strand.
TAATTGAGCCCAACCTGGTTTTTTGTGAATGAGAACCTAGTTTTTTTTTTTTTTTTTGCTTATCTTGTAATTATTTTTATTGTGGTATTGAACCTGTTCTGGCACTTCTGAATTACGGTGAGCCTTTTGAGCTCAAAATTGATGCCTCTGACTTCGCCATAGGTGGGGTGCTAATGCAAGGTGGCCATCCTGTTGCATATTAATCAAGAAAACTCAATGACCGTGAGTAGAATTATTCCGCACATGAGAAAGAGATGACAACCATCACTCATTGTCTGCAGTTGCACACATGGCATCACTAACTTCTTGGTGTTCCATTTGTGGTAAAGACATACAATACAAGCTCAACATATTTCAAGACTCAAGTGAAGTTGACATTGATTTCGAGCTCATTTATAATCCAGGTCGCCACAATGTAGTGGCAAATGCATTGAGTAGGAAAGCACAACTTGGTGCGCTAGTGGAGTGATCCGAGTTGGGAGTTAACCAAGTTGGGTTAGCCAATCACCTCCTGGAGCAGATCGAGGAAGGCCTTGAACCCAACTCGCAGGCTCATCAAATTGTATTGCAGGTCCGAGCTGGGAAGACAAGAAGGTTTACTTTGAGAGATGAAGTTCTTTATTATGGCGACACACGAATCTATGTTCCAAAATGGAAAGAGTTGCGCAAAGAAATATTGCAGGAGTGTCATGATTCAATCTGGACTGGTCACCTGCGTTAGAAAAGAACCTTTTGTTGCCCAATATGTGTGATGACGTTGATTTCTTCATCTGAATTTGCTTGACTTGTTAGCAAGACAAATCCCTAACAAAGTTACCAGGAGGCTTCTTGCAACCTTTGCCCATTCCAGTGCGCTCTAGGGCTAGCGTGTCAGTGGACTTCATTACACAGTTACCAGATGTTGGAGGCTTCAACAGCATAATGGTGATCGTTGATAGGTTCAGAAAGTAGGGGGTGTTTCTGCAATGCAAACACCCATGCTCAGCTGAGCTTACAAGGTGGGAGTTGTTACTTACAAATTGAACCTGCCTCTACACTTGAAGGTTCACCCTGTATTCTACATGTCCCAATTGAGACCACATTGAGCAAACTTAGACAATCTAAAACATTCCAAATCAAGGTTCATAGTTGCTAAGGCATTGTTGTTGTTAAATACCTCTCATATCTCTGTTGGTTCATACGAGTCGATCTTGTGAGCTAATGTAATTTGAGAGTTGTGTGAATTTTTTGAGCTTTGGGTATGAGCTCATATCTTTGTAAGAGTTTTACATTGTATTGAGTTCCAAGCTGGTCATAAGGTTTTTGGTCGACCTCTAGTTCTCCACAGGGTAGATTACTAAGTTGGCTTTGTAAATCGATTGTAGGCATTCTTGGTAGTAGCTGACTTGCATCGACATGAGTTGCTTTGTATTCCTTGATTCAAATCTTGAAATGATAAAAGAAATCATGTGTTTCCCCACAGATTTGTGTTAGTGTTGCATAAGTTCTTGTTGCATCGAGTTCTTGAGTTCTTGTGTTTCTTTATTCTGTGTTTGCACTGCACTCTGTTTTATTTTGCGACTCATTCCATATGTTTTATTAAATTAATATATTGTTTAATTCAAATGTATTTTTTTTGCTGTTAATTTATTTGTATTCTAATTTGTTTCATGTAAATTTATTTTTCTTCTTCCAATGTATAGATAGATAGATATGTATATGTATGTGTATATGTAAAGAGAGCTCAATAATTTAAAAAATAATTAGTAGCCTTATAAAATATACACATTGAACAATCATCATGCAATTTCAATTAGGCCACTTAATACGAAGAGAGGAATTTGGGTGTACCAATTAGCACCGACAAGTAAAATAATCAATGGTGATATTAATACCACATAAGGATCAAAGAGTAACATCATGACATATCGGTGCATGACTTGTGCACAACCTAGGACATGGAGGTCATCACAAATGTCAAGCACAACAAATAACATAAATACATTGAATGGATCTTAAGGTAAAAATAATATATAGCTAAACTTATATTATTTAAGATGATCCACATCTATCCACATACAATGGTAGATCAACACTATCTTGTTGAGGTAGAAAGAGTGTCACAAGAAGCACAACTAAAGGTTCGTACTACAAATGCTACTAGCTAGCATGCTTGATGAAGGTAAACAAGGGTACAAGGGTCTGACCTCAATGGATTACCATCTCATGTTGCTCCACCAAACCCAAAATTTGTCATTGAAACATAATAGCAAGAGCCATTTTTGCCAAAATAAAGTATCAATATTTTTTTTGATCGTTGAATGCTTTTGACTAGAGTTATGAACCAATGGGGTCACATTAGGGACCTCATCCCCGTGGTGATATTTGTTATTGTCGAGTCATTGACACCTCCTAGATTTGTCTCTATTGTTGCCTATATCCCTTATATCTCCTTCTCTTTATCTATATGTGAACTCATTATCACTTCATCTTTCCATATGACCAACCAAGCACATTCGTATCACTCCTCATCTCATTATCCCTCTACAACTCCTTATCTCTCCATTGCTTAGATCACCACAACATCCTCTTATATATCCTAATCCCCTTATTTTGTTGGTTGGCTCTCCTACCATTGGTGTCCCCTTATCTCTCAATACTATTTGTTGCTTCTTATATCTCCCAATGATCACCTACATCCTCCTTTTTAATCTCTTTGTCGTCAGTGTCAACATCCTTCTCCTGTTGAAAGGACTGTGTAGGACCCCCATCGTGGTTGTGCATACTTTTCCTTGTACTCATCCGACAATGATCAAATAGATGCTGACATAGAACCATGAACAACATCTCCATCAATAATATATGTACACATAATCATCCTCTGACCATGTCCCTTGGTATTCGATCCACCTTCTTCCTTCAAGCAGTGGGTTTGGTGTGATTCAAACTTGTGTCTGTCTTATCAACGGGGCTTGTGACGTGACAAGGTCATCCCCCCAAAATAAGGTATCAAAATTAGTATGTGGAATTAATAAGTTAAGTAGGTTAACACATATAGATATATACTGATTCTTTCACATATTTAACTCTGTAACCTAAAATAAGCATGTATCCTAAAATGTGGCGTATTTAACCCTAGTGTAATACATTAGTTCATTGGTGATAACACCGAAGATAATGGAAAGACATCATACTAATCATGAACATTTCACCTCATGTATCCTATAGTGAAATTTTATACCATGAGTTTGGACATGACCTAAATAGGGAATACAACTTTTGATAACTATAAGTAGGAGGATCCATCTCTATTGATAGTTGTTGAAAAGTTTTCATCAAATTAGAAGCTCACAATTTATAAGTGGGAGATATTTTCCACAACAAGTCAATTTGTGATACTTCTATCAAGATTCAAATGTGTAGTTTTTATGGTTCATAAGCCACAACACTTGTTGAAGGTTTTGCAAATGGAGTTGCAAGCTAAGTCGGATTAACCTTGGAGGAAACTCCATGGTTAAGCACACTTGAGTTAGAGTTGTATTAGGATGGGTGACCTCTCAAGAAGGCTCAATGCTTCACCTTTGTGAGCATCAACTAGATGCAATGAGTGCTAAGTGTTTCATTCATTCTCATGAGAGATGGGTTCTTGTGAACCACTACTCGTGAAACATGGTTCAGTGAGTTTAATTTAAAAACTACACAATTGAATCCTAATAGCAATATCACAATTTTGACTTGTTGTGGACAATATCTCTACATATCAATTGATGGGATAAAGGGGCTCTATAATAAATGGATCATAAGGCACAAAACTTGCTAAAGGTTTTGCAAATAGGGTTGCAAGCTAAGTGGGCTTAACCTTGGAGGAAAATCCATGATTAAGAGCACTTGAGTTGGAGTTGTACTAGGATGGGTGACCTTCCAAAAAGGCCCAATGCTTCACCTCTATGAGCATCACCTAGATGCACTGAGTGCTAAGTGTTCCGTTCATCCTCATGAGAGATGGGTTCTTGTGAATCACTACTCACGAAACATGGTCCAATGAATTTGACTTAGAAATTACACAGTTGAATCCTGATAGCAATATCACAATGACTTGTTGTGGAAAATATCTTTGACTTATCAATTGATGAGCTAAAGGGGTTCTATAATGAATACCTCATACGACGCAACACTTGGTAAAGATTTTGAAAATGGATTTGTGAGCTAGTTGGACTTAACCTTGGAGGAAACTCAATGGTTAAGTGTACTTGAGTTGGAGTTGTACTAGGATGGGTGGCCTCCCAAGAAGGCCCAATGCTTCATCTTTGTGAGCATCACCTAGATGCAATGAGTGCTAAGTGTTCCATTCATTCTCATGAGAGATGGGTTCTTGTGAAGCACTACTCTTGAAACATGGATCAATGAGTTTGACTCAAAAACTACATAGTTGAATCCTAATAGCAATATCACAAGGTCACAATTAGTTAAATTATGAATAGGAGGTTACAAACTATTATTAATTCAATATTTATACATTCATCTAAAATGAGGGGTTCCAAAGTGATGTGTACATCATCAAATAATTATAGATGAAGGGCCACCACTAGTAATAATTAACTCTTAGCAACATTAGGTTGGGAGAATACAACTATATCTTTCACCACTTTGACAACATCTCATTTTATTGAAATCAAACACATCGTGTCTCAACTTAAACTTCGTTACAATGTAAATTGTGTGTTCATTTATTACACTTTACATTAACACCACACACACTCATAAACATTACACCATTTATATTCACAATAAGTGTGCATGTCAAAAAATTTGCAATGTATTCCATGCTTGGAATTTCATTCCTATTTTTTTTCAATTAGCCATAGTCATTTATAATACTTGATCTAAAAGCATAGTAGGATTATTTCAAAACTAATAATTGATTAATTATACTAACATCACAATTAAATTATCTTGTATACATCTGAAAGTCCTATCAAAGGGCTTAGATTTTTATATGTTTTCAAGCTTCGAGGTTCAAGAAAGACATGTCATGGATGACAAGTTCGATAGGGACATAGGGACATGAAACTCCAAAAAGTAACACTTAACAAATTATATGAGGGTATGAGCAGGCTATAAAGATTGGTAGAGAGGGTATATTGGTATGTAATTCTCTAAAATTCACAAAGGTTGATAAATATACAAAACACTAAGAGATGACACTAGAAACAATCCAAACTTGGACTTTTTATGGATTTATACATCTCTTCATACTTAGGGGACCCCCTTTAGGATATCTCATTTTTGTTATCTATCATGGGTCAAATATGGCATAGACACACAAAAGGGAAGGGAATCAAGAAAAAATGACACTACAAATTTAAATCCCAATACTTCAACTAGTTTGGATGAGGGAGGATTAAATGGAAGGAATTTTTGAACTATCGAGCCTCTTGCCTAGTTGATCATGTATATGCTTGCAACCATCATTTAATCTCCACAAAGCTTTTCCATCATTATTTCGTGATAAATATGACACATTAGTAGTCAGTTTGATAGAATTTTAACCCATAATTTTTAAGGCTTACGTACAAAAGGATTTGACAAAATTCTCTACTTACAAGACCTTTGATAAGAAATCTATATTTCAAATTTAGTGGTTAATAGTGGTAGATGTGAATGAATAGGTGAACAATTCATTTGTTTTTTTTTTCCACCACTCATGGGATATATTGTAACATGTTTTTCTCTACATGCCTTAGTAAAATGGTGTCACTCAATAAAAAACTACATAATGAGAAAAATAACCAATTGCAAAATCAAAGATAAAAAAAATATTCCAACAATTCTAGGATGAGGACATCAATTGTGCAAGGTATATCTAAGACAATAATTATTATGATATAAAATGAGATAAAAAGAAGAGGGGGTAAAAAAGAGCGCAACATTTCCAACATTTCCAAGTTTTGAGTGTTCAGCAAATTAGATTGAGCATATTTCCAAATGTAAAGTGTAAAAACAAAATGAGAAGGGCTAATCTTGTATCAGTGTTGGCTTTTGTGAAAACATAAAAGTCTACCATATTTTTTTACTGAGTAGTCATAAGTGTTTTAGATGAGAAATTTTAAACTTCATGAGCACCTATTGGCCTATAAGCCGAAATCTCCTCCTTTTTCCATTTCTCCTATTATGTATATTTCTATCCTTTTAAAATAAAGAATTATTAGAAGATGAAGTGGGCACTGTCTATGGGGCAAGAAATTTGCACCTTAGTAAACAAAATATGTTGTTAACACAATATGTTAACAGCATGTGTGTTAGTCTATTGTGTTAACGTGTGTTAGAAATTTGCAAACAAATACAATAGACTAACACACATGTTGTTAACAACATATTTTGTTTACTAAGGTAGAAATTTCCTGCCCCATAGACAGTGTCGATGAAGTGGAGGGGTTCAATCACTAGCTCGTCCAAATTACAATTCGTAGTCTCTTCCAAAGTGGTCTCCAACCACTTCATAAGAAACAAGCTCAATTTTGAGTTATCCTACTGATACTTGCAACTCCAAATTTAAGAAAGCCAATATAACTCTCATTTATTATTATTTAAAATCATTTTAATTTAAGACCCAAACTTATAACTTATGTTTTAATTAAAAATATTATACCTTTAAAGTTGCAATTGGACATGAATAGTGGCATGGACTATGGTAGATGAATATCATGCACAAATTAAGAATAAGTGTCTAGTAGTAAAAACATCTCCCACGCTAGAGCATTTGTTCCTCTTTGGGAATTTATAAATACTCCCTGGATGGAATGCATATGCATATCTAAAATGTTTGATTGCAAACAAGTCCCAAATCCCTTTCAATCTAGAATTACAAGCATAGTCAAAGATTTTAAATAGTACACATTTGAACAATATACATGATAAACATGTTAGAATAGTCCCAAAGGATAACTGAGAGGGGGGGGTGGGGTGAATCAGTTATCAGTAACTTTAGTTCTTTTACTTCTTTAACTTTAGAATACAATAAAGTAAATGCACATTCAAATAACACAGTACACAACACACAATTTGATTACGGGGAAACCAAATGGTAAAAACCCCGGTGGGAATTAGCACTCACAATGAACTCTACTTGTTTATAGTAATCCCTGTTAGAAGATCTTGCAACCCTGTTAGGAGTTTTTCTTTACAAAGAAATAAGTATAGTGACTTGGTTAAGGGTCTGACCCTGTTAGGAGTCTTTTACAAATAACCCTGTTAGGGGTGAGGACTCACTGTCCAAAAGCTCACTGCTTCAATGGTGAAGGCTACAACCTTCTGTAGAACAGATATGCACTATATCTGATGATGAACTGTAGAGTAGACTTGCTGTCTTGATCAGTTTCAGTGTATTGTAATCTTCTACTGCTTCTTCACATAGACCTTGATGAATGAACCGTAATTGATATTCTGCTCTATACATCTTCTGTCTCTTTTTGTATCATTCACACTTAGCGTATCACAAATGAATTTCTATAAGTATCTTCCTCAAAGTATGAGATCATGGGACCTGTAAGACAACTCTTCATAACATCCTTGTCGGCTCTACTAAGCATGCAAACAATATTAAGTCGACGCAACACAAACTGAATAGACGCGACGCTTCACTAAGTCGGCCTCTCCAAATTAACTCTAACTTTGCAATCTTCTTGAAACACGTTTGGCGCTTTTAGATAACAATCATCAACTCATAACTAATCATGAATATACACACGCATATCCTGAAGATAGGCGCAACTCAAGAAACACGTTACATACGTCGGCTCTGAACAGATACTCTTTCAGAACTGTAACTGCCACTAACAGAATTACACAACTTGACTGAAACATCATATCTAGATCTGCGTGTATGAACATAACATAATAAACATGTCTACAACATGTATCTAACCACGCAAGGCTTGATATCATCATTCTGATAAGTACATACATAATCACTACTGTGTATTATATGTTGTCATCAATGACAAACATACAATCAATCAACTGCATAGAACCAAATCTCCAACAATCTCCCCCTTTGACATTGATGGCAACATATGATATTAAAAACATCCTCTGTTCATGGTGTCCTCTTTCTTTTACACTCTTCTCAATATCCTCATCAAAGATTCCTCTACACTGCTTCAGTTCTTTTGACTATTTTTTTATACTCCCCTAGAGTATATACTCCCCCTTACTATATACCCCCCCTTTGACATCAATGGCAAAGGGCGCCATAAATAATTAGGCACAGGTACT
>MU227745.1:250574-265479 GCA_018584345.1 Thuja plicata
AGTAAGGCAGTGAGTAGCTTAGTAGTGAGAGTTTGATGAGTGAAGTTGGAAGTGATATAAATTAAGGAGGAGGAACAAAGGGAATATACATTGAAAAGCTAAATTCCATCGTCATCATAGCCAGAGTCCAATATCCTTGAAGGAACAACGTAAGCCCGCCGACGTGATTACCAGCAAATCACATCATTATAATTGAGTTAGGATCCACAGGTGTAAAGAACCTTGGAGTGTTTCCTCATGTCCTTCATGAGTAATAACTTTTCAAGAGAGGGTTGAGTGTTTGATATCCGGTATCAAGTGTTTAATCCTATATGTTATGTAGTGGTACAAAACTCACATCAACAGGTTTCTGCACATAAATCCTATGCTATGTGATGATTTTATGTTGTTGATATGTGCATCTTTGCTGATATCTTATGGTGATGTTATTTTTTATTTATTGTTGTTATAAGTTCACATAAAGCAGTGTTGTCAAGCATATTATGTTAAGTATAAGAGAAAATTGCTTCCAGTAGCAATAATTTTCCCCAAATACTCCTAATGTGGTACTTGTGATGTTTTCACACATCGCGCCATTGCAAATGGGGACCCCGGTTTTTCGCTTTTTAGGGTTTTGTTTAAGTGTTTCAGTTTCCAGTCTCTTGCTAGTGCGTAGTTTAGGAGTTCAATCGAAGTTTAGAGTTTTTCCAAGTTCAGGAGTGTCATCAAAAAATAAAAGAGAGAGCATAACCAAATGTGTATTCTGATGCTACAGATGTGTTCAGAAGGGCCAAGGCACGAAGATCAAAATTGCTTGAGGCCAATTCTGACAACTACTTTATAGGAAAAGTTGTTTTTTTTCTTTTTAGAAAGTTTCATTTTTGGCACCTATAGGCCAATCGGGGTTTACTTTTTTTCCACCTAGTATTTTGCTTTTTTAGAAGTTTCTATTTTGGGAAGGCCAAAGGTTACAGAAAGGTGAAAAATTGCTTAAGTATGAAAATTCATGTTTTCAACACCAAATTCGTTTGTAAAAAGCATGGAAAGTTGTGAAGATTATCGATTCCAATCCAGGAAAAGTTGTGAAAAATCTTGGAAAATCCTTGTTCCAGTATCAAATTTATTAGAAATCTTCGAAAAGTCGGGAAAGCTATGGAAAAGAACACTGATGGAAGTGTACTGATTTGGTTAAGTCAGAAAATTTTTAGGATCTTCCAAAATCTAGAATCTCCATTGTAACTCCTAGAGATTTGAAACCACTCTCAAACATCCTGACAATATATGCATAAAATATAACTTGAAATATAAGAAAGGAAATTATATATATATATATATTCCGCCCTCCAAGCTTGAAATTCCTTGTCTCATACCAAAGGATAAGGAAATTCCTCAAGGCATGATCAAGTCCGCCCACACATGAAAATTCCAGAATAAAGCAAAGATGAAGAATCGACTTGTGGCACTTCTAGAAGAAAGCATAAAGGATCGATTTGTAAGAGCTTCTAGAAAAAAGCAAAAGAAAGCCAAAATCTCAATGAAAGAAAAAAAAAAAAAAGTTTTTTAACAAAGCTTCTTTAAGAGAAATCTACCAAGTTCAATAATAGAAAAAAAAATCAAAAAACAAAACAAAAAAGAAAGCAAGTCGATCCCTTCACGGCCATTCGTTGTTTCCTATAAATACACGAGCTTGGCATTGTATTCATTCACAAACAAGAAATTGCAGCTCCGGAGTTAGCAATACTTTTCTGATTTCAGAGTAAGGTAAAGATTTTAGACAACATTCAGATTGAATTTCATGATTATTGATGATCATTTCTTGGAATTTTCATGTTAGCCGAGGATTTTTCATTTAAAATTCCAAATTCTCTCAAGTTTAGAGATGATTTTCAGAATTTCTTGAGAATTTTTTAAGGGTCTTCTAATCTGATTGACAAGTTCTAACAAGTTTATGCAGATTTGAAAGAGATTTTCATTCCAAATTCAGAATTTCAATTTGAAAATCTCACAGTTGGAGCAGATTCAACTTCATTTAATTGATTTAGAATGGAATTTTTCAGAATTTTTGACAAGTTTAGGACAAATTCATCTTTGTTTTTTCATACTTTCAGTTCTAATTCTTGACTGAAAGTACAAATTTTCATAGAATTGAAGATGAATTTTGGATTAAAATGCAAAGCGAAATCAGAATTAGACTTAAAATCCATACTTTGCATCTCAAATTAAAATTAAATATCATATATCTTTCCTAATTTAGATTTTTCTTACAGGAGGTAGATGTCAATACAATGAGGAAAGTACAATGAAGAAGTTTCTCATGAAGGCATGAAGTCTGCTCAAGAATCATGGAAATTCCTGTTTTTAAATGAAGCCTGCTCATGGAAAATTCTTGTTTCCAAGCCAAGTCCGCCCAGCCTAGGATGACTTCAAATTTGGCTAACTATTGTCAAGTGTTAGGAAATACCACAATTCTACATGAAGTCCTCTCAAGGAAAAACAAGGAAAACCCTTAATCCATGATGAAGTCCTCCCAAGGAAAAACAAGGAAAATCCTTAATACATGATGAAATCCATTCTAGCAAGGAGGAAGAAAATAGTTCTAAGTGAGGAAATTCCTCAAATATCATCAAAGTCTACCCTCTTATGATGAAAAATTGGCTAAGTGTTGACAACCTGGGTGAAGAATGCAAACCAAGAGATGAAGTTCAATCTATGGAGCCAAAGAAAGTTGGAAAATTGTGGAGCCCAAAGCCATTTGAGGTTGAAATCACCAAGTATCCAGAGAAAATTCCAAGTAGGAAAGAGGAAAAGGCCAAGTTTCAAAGGGAAAATGTTAAGTTTATGCATGGAAAAGAGAGTCAAATTGTTGAGGAAGCAATGGTGAAAATTGCCGAAGTATGGGAAATTTCCTAAAAACCTGACTTGAAAGTGCATTTCCAAGGACGAGACTTCATCATTTCCAAAATTCATAAGGCCATTTCTAGATTAAAGGAAAGATTGGTGAAGTCATTTTAATGAGTTATTGACAATTTTCTCAATGTTGTTTTACAGGTCTAATGCAAGTTCGTGATGAGGAATGAACAATCAAGGGTAGACAAAGATGAGGGAGATGCTACAACAACCCTGGATTTCCAAAGATCAAGATCGAAGGAAGGAATTCAAATGGAATAAGGAAATATGACATTCACGGATGAGGAAACAAACACAACCAAGGACTTCATCACCTATGAAGAATTTCAAGACAAGAAGGATGGATGGACAAGGGAAGATTTCAAAGACATCTTCTAGATTTCAAAGTTCACACCAAGAAGCCCAAGATCCTGGATCAAATATAAAGAAGAGCATTCAAAAGGGAGAAAATTCCAAGTCCAAGGAGGTTTAAAAATGATGCAATTTGGGAATGTTTTTCCAAAATCTCAAATTCCCAACATTGAAAAAGAATTGTTTAAAGATAACTTCATTCAAAGAGATAAGCATGTTGAGGTGGCAACCATCTGTCTCCACCAATCAGATAATTTCACGACAAGGAGTCCAAGTTCAATGAACCTGACCTTTTCTTCCATCCGAAAGCTCCATCTGAGTTGTTCATTTTTCATTGGTTCTCACTAGATAATCATTGTAAACCCTAATTAGGGTATAATTGTCTAAATCTTGGTCATCAATCTTAAATTGATCTTGGCCCTTCATTTGTTTTTGAACTCCTATATAAGACCCCTCTCATTTCATTTGTAAAGAGAGATTCGGAGTGATAGTTGCATAAACACTTCTTAAGTAAATTCATTGTTCAATTGTTGGTGAATTTGATATCTTTTGCAAGTCGCATGGTTTCTTGTATGTCACTTACAGTAGATTTATTTTCAAGTTGTTAAATTGAATGAAAGAATTGATGAGGATGTTTATTGTGAAATCAATGTGTTTATACCTTTGATAGTTGGATGATTTTCAACTATTATGCAAGGTCAATCTGAACTTGTGAGTGAAAACTTAACTTCCATTACTATGTTCATTGTTCGAATGTTAGCGAGCATGTGTAATGTGAAAATCCTTTGAATCCCTTACAAGATAGCACCTTCCTTTTGTAGTTGTTGAATTTGGCGAAGCAATGATTGGTTTAGATTTCACATTTGCAAATTTGTCTCCAAAAGTTCATACGTCAAGTTTAGAGTTAGAATAATCTTCCTCAACCCTTAATCTTTTTCCTTTTTTTGAAATCTCGGTAGAAGTAGACATCCAGAAGCCCAAAGGCAAAATCATTTGAGGCATTGAAATTATGCCACGTAAGTCCCCTTGGAGGTTTTCAGAAAATCATCCTACCACGAGAGTCTATCCTAAACAGAAAAATCACACGTATTTGGAACCTTGGAGCTTACTTTGTGATCACGTAGTTAAGCACATTGGAGACTTTGTCCAAGAGAGGAAAGAGTACCCCTGGTATTTTATTCTGAATTGTTTGTGTCATAAAACACACACCAACAGGACCTTGGCAAGGTGGTGATTCACTCTTGAATTGGATAATGAGTTTGAAACTTGGTGAGGTATAAAATGAAAATCTAAAGATTCTAAACAATGAACAATGGCAAATGCAAAAGACATTTCTTGTGGTTTCCAAAAGGGTGCCTCATATGCCAAATTCGCATACTAATTTGTTCATGACCTTTAAGATTAATTTTACCTTTTAACTTTTATTATGTTGTTTATATGACACTAGAACCCATGTACACAAAATCTTTCTTGTTAATCGAATGTTTGCAAATGACCTGTGAGAGCTAAAAATTTGAATAAAATCACTTCAACAAAAACAAATACAGGTGAATATTTGTAATTTTTAATATAATAGTAGACCAGAATATCTATAATACAAAAAATAATTTACTATTTGTTTGCTCAATTAAGTGTGGATTCTATGGTGTCAAATCCCTTGGAAAAAATGTATTACAGAAACCCAAGAGGATGAACCAAAGTAGGTTGCTACACCATCTGCCGCAATGAAACAAGAAAATAACATAAACAGAGATACTGACCCATCATCCAAAAGGAGGAATCAACAAAAAACTGACCCACAAAAACATCAGACAAACCAAATTAAGATCCTAGTTCAGCCACGGAACTGGGGTCAATTTGAAATGCAAGTTCCAAGAAGGAGCACAATTTAGCTCTTTCAACACCACTGATAGGCAGAGAGGATTTGTCTTAGTCTGTTACAGGAACCAGGGAGCACAATTTACATCTAGAGAGTCTGAAATATTTGGAGAACCAGCACAATAACCTCCTCACTAGGGACGATCCTACCCAAAATCCATTGAAATGCTAAAGTGAACAGAATTCAATTGCTCATCTTAGATTAAAAGTCTTCCCCAAATGGAAGGCCATGCGTGCAGAGCACATCACCCAAAAGTGACTTAAATAAATTTCAAAGTTGTCTCATTTGGTATATAGAAGGCATTTCTCAGACAGCAACTGAAAACAGCAATGCCAAAGAGGGATCCCTCCCACAGTCACGGCACTGAGGCATGGATCTTTTGGATTCCATCTCATTTCACAGCCTGCAAACACACAGTAAAGGAAAAAACATACCAAGAAGCCAAGAATGCATTACCGGACAGTGCTCGACGAGCTGGAAAAAGGAGGCATGAGTGCAATCATGCTGGCTATAAGTTCCTATATGCCAAACCTTGAACAGCCAGTGGCAAGTGCCGCTCTCCCTTCCACTCATTACAAAGTATGCCAATTTTTTAACTTATGCATCGGAGATTGAAAATGTGGTTCTACAGTAATACTTGGATGAATACAGTGGGCAGCGCAAATGGTGGTAAGGTGGGGGGGTCTGACTGCCGCCGTAAATGGGAAATGTTCAGTGCCATCATTGGCAAGGAAATCTGCAGTACAATTGCCTTCCTAAATCAATGCTTAAAAGAAATGCATTTGAAATAATTGCCAAACAGTAAGAATTAGAAAGAAGCAGTAACAAAAAAAAATCCACAGAAACTTCACAAATGTTCTCTAACTTAGGGATTTATACAATTCAGGGGAATTGACATTACCTATATAGCCATGTCCATCAATTTAAATGACTTTGAATTTTCTTCACTTATTTTAAATTACAAATGAAAGAAACAACAAATAACATGCATTGGCACTTGAATTACCCTCCCTATGGCCCAACAGTTGGTAAGGCTGTGATCAAACAATCGTGGGATGAATTTGAGTGTGACCTAAATTTATAAATCTTAAGAATATTTTCAAACGTTTATTACACAGCATTGCCAACCAAATAAAAAGTTTACAGTGAAACTTATTTGAAATAAAGGAGTAAAGGTTGCAAATACTTTGAGCTTGCATAGCTGGGCGTGTGAGATCGAACTGGACTGAAAATTAGGCTGAAGAAGTTCAGTAGCAGCCATCGCTGTCTCCCTCCTGGTGTCCTCCTCTTCTTCCATGCTACAGATTTGATGATTTTCTGACTTTTATACCATCTGAATTTGATGATCTCAGACGCTTCAACCAGATTTAAAGTAATTAATCGAATAGATGAATTATATGTCGGTTTAGATTGAAATGATCCTCCTCTGTTCTTTTTTCTTTTCTTTAATGCACTTGTTAGTATTAGCTTAATATGCAACCCAAAAAAATTGAAGTATTTTGAAAGTGTTTTTCATTATTTAATAAAATTATTTGGGATTTGTATCTAAGCCTTGTTTATAAAGTGTTCATTAAATGTGGCCTGTTTGGGTACTGGAATACCATATTCTGGATATGGTCAATTCTGGAAGATGCTTATCCTCAAAATGAAATCTGGAATATGGGCTGACATGTTTGGTTCACTCGGAAGATGACTAAGAAGATGCATAAGGAATTTTAATTCTTTATTTTTTAATTTATTTGAATATGGTGTGTATATATACACACATGCACACATGTGTCTATATACATACATACATATACACATGTGTGCATGTGTGTGTATATACACACATGTGTGTACATACACATGTATACACAGTATACATACACATACACACATACACAAAGGGTGGTAGTGGAGGCGTGCATGACTTTGGGTGCAAATTTGCTAACATCTCTGAGACGATTGCTCAAACCCTCCATTTCCTCCTTCAACTGAAACACAGTTTTTTCGAGATCAACAATTTGGTGTTTAAACTTATCCACCACGCCACCAGAGCCAACATTGTTTTTCTTGACCTCTTCCACGTCGTCATTGCTCGGGTTCAGATTGTTTTCAATGCCCTTTTTGCTACCAGACTCCACCGAGGCCTCTTCTCTTTTCAGCATATTATTGATAGCCTTTTTCCCCCTCTCTTTAGCCAGTCTGTTAGAGCGGCGGGTCTGACATAACTGGGTGTCAACATCTCCCTCAGAAACAATATTAAGGACAATATTTGTGGCTTTTTTGTTAGGGCGGAGGAAAGGGGCCTCTGGGGTCCTCTCTCTTTTGTTATTCCTCGGAGAATCCGAGGCGGGGTAAGCTTCAGAAGAGTGAGGGCTCAAGGAAGGGTTTTAAAATTATTTTGTTTTTGATAAAAAGCAACAATAAGAGGGCAAGAGTGAGAAGAGTGGGGGCTCAAGGAGGGGTAAGCTTAAAATTATTTTGTTATTTTATTTTAAAAATATTAAAATTTCTGGGGTTTGTTTCTAATAGAATGGTTGACATATTGAGGAATATATTTGGGTTCTTCTTATGCAGGTCTCAAATTTGATTCTTTTCAACTAGGTTTATCTAATTTTAGGTCTAATGAGATTAAGTTTGAAGCCCGAGGGGTTATAAGGGAGGCTCATCATGTCAAAGAGATATTTAATCAGTAGACTAACATGTCAGTTCCTATTAATAAAAAACTATTGCATTTATTTTTTAGTCTAGACCCTCAATAGGCACAAGCCTCAAAATCCTTTTAAGAAAAAAAAGAGAATTTATGTACAAGTTGTCAATGGCGAGGTAGATTGGAGTGCATAATGGTGAACATTGGGAAGAGGGCCCAATACATGTGCACCCTAACTTCACAATTCTTAAAATCTTATGTGGATATTTCAAATTACTCTCAATTTTGTACAATAGTTTACCTGCCAAGTCCCTTACTTAAAAATATGTTTTCAAGTTCTCGTGGTCAAATATGATGCCATGTCAGTATGCTTTTTTGTGAAGGTGTCCAAAATTGTCCCAAAGGTGATAAGACCAATAGGTGTGCACTGATCCATGTACTAAGTCATAGATAGTGAAGCTTTGTGGGTTTCATCCCCACCGCAGATTTTCCCTTCTAAAAGGGGTTTTCTGCGTTACCAATTCTTGTGTCATGTGTAACTAAGTTTCATGAATGTTTCTATGAATGTTTACATGCAATTACATTTATGTTTTGATATTAGATGCATAAGGTAGAAAAGCAATATGGTCGGTAATGCAAGAACAAATTTCTAAAGGTTAATTGATAAAAAGTTTTAAGGGTACTGATTCACCCCTCCCCTCTCCGTACACACCATTTCATTATTCCAACAATTGGTATCAGAGCTAGATCTCTTATTTGGAAAAGTTTAAATCACTTGAGAGAAAAGATCATACAATGGAATTGTATAAGCTTGATAAGAATATTGAGAATTAGAAGTTGCAGATACAGATCTTCTATGAGCAATACAAAGAAGCAAGAATCAATATGAGAGAGCTATTGGATGAAAGAAAAGTCATGGCATCTCGCTACAATGAAACTGACTATCATGAAGAAGAGATACCTGATTTGTTTGAGTCATCAGGATCTACATCTAGCAATACATTTGACACATCTGAAGGAAGCATTACAAGCCTTAATGAAATCAATCAACAACTGACTGAACAAGTAAAGGTACTGCAAATCAGTCAAGAGACATAGATGGTAAGAATGATTGATGTTATGAATAATGCAAGACAAGCTGAACAAGAAAGAACATTAGCTATTGATGACAGGAGGAAGATCACTGAAACGTTTCAAGAGAAAGAATCTGAAATACAAAGACTTTCTGAACATCATCATGAGATCACCAATCAAATAGTTCTTATGAGTCATGAGGCCAACCGAGTGAACATAGAACTCAATGGGAAATTGGAAGCTATTGGTGAACTAAGAGAAGAAATTGAGAAACTAAAGCATGAAGTAATGATTCAACAACAACATAATGATATGATCAAGAAAGCTGAAGAGAGTACAAAAAGAATGGATGATTTTCTGAATGGACAAAGAAGACTCAACAACAATACCGGTCTAGGGTATACCAAGCATGGAGAATCATCAAACCGGGCTAATAAAAAAGATGTCTACACAAATCCAAGAGCAAAGAAGCAGTCATGCAATCACTGTGGAAAACCAAGCCACACATCAAATATTTGCAGCAGCAAAGCTAAAGGTATTCCTAAATCTACTTATACATTAATAGGTAATTCTTATAACTGTAACAGGCATGGACACAAAGCACATGAATGCAGATCTAAGGTAATCCAACCAAAGAAGGAATCCTACATGCAAAAATACTATTCTACAAGTACAAAATGCATGAGCACACATCTCATGAATGCAGGAAAAAGAAAAAGCAAGTATGGAAACCTAAAGAGAAAGAAAATGCTTATCAACCGAGAAGAGTCGATAACTGATCATATGTTTGGGATTACAACACATGGGTAAATTTCACAACATGTGGTAGATATGGACACATAGTTGCAAACTGCATGAGGAAATGGATACAAAGATCAAGGAACTGGACTAACTCCGGAATGACATGCTTACACTGTCATAAGGTTAGTCACCTAAGCAAGGACTGCAGAGACCGAGTGATAGAGTCAAGCACTTTTGCAAATGGAAACACTATTGAAGACATCAGGAGAATGAGAAATCAAATGTGGAGGAGAGCTTCAAACAATGACAATGGTAGACTAAACACTATAGTTGGTGACACCTCATCTAATGGATTAAGTGATTCCACCACCCCCACCTAAGCAATACAAGTAAGTATGAAACTGCACTGTACAAAGCTATATTTTACATCAGTTCCTATATGCATTGATAATATGCCAAATTAGCATGAATGGAGATGCACTATGGTATTAATTGTTATGATTTTGTGAATCCAGTCACGTTTGTCAATACACACTGAGCATCGTCGGTAATCATGGGAAAGACAATCAAGTCTTCACTACATATCGAGCACCGTCGGTGAACATGTGAAAAGTACAACTAAGTTGTCACTTACCCTGAGTGTTGTATACTCACCGAGGATGAAGTCCTTGGTATGATACCTGAGCGACTTTGTTTCGTCAACCGAGTGGTAGCTAAAGCATTTAATGCACCACTTAGGTTATTCTCTATAAATAGGGCAACAAGAACTTATTTTATTCACCAAGCGAAAAAGAGCGAAGCGCAGAGTGGGAAGAGTGATTCACAATGATCATATTGCAGAGCGATTAATAGCGATTCCAAAGCAACTTTGACAGATTTCAACCATCCACAGCGAAGATCCAGTAAGTAACAAGACTTATCGAGCTCACAGTTCATTTATGAAAAAGCCCTAAATATTTCACAAACAATTGCAACTACCTCGCAAGTCACAAAGATGAAGAATGTGAAGGACAAGAAGATAAACCTGATTAATAACTCTACATGTGAAGAGCCCAACTACAAATTCTGTCCCAAGGTTGCTTCTCAACCCGACGACCAAGGAGCATTCTCGAGTATACCTCCTAGGGTTTTGCTGATTGAAGACGTCCGAGCATACATCCACTGCAAGGTTGCAGAGATTGGAAATCTTGAGATTGAAGAAGCTTACAAGAAGCTATGCCAGGATGGAAAACTGAAAGATGAACACAAACACATTGAGGTGAAAGGGTTAACCAATGCCCTACTGTTCCCAATAGAGTTCAAAACCGAGTGGATTCACATAGTACTCAGCTGAGTACATGATAAGAAAATGTGGCTGGATGAACCAAAACTGATCACAAGGGATGTGATCCATGTAGTGACAGGTTACCCCATAACCGAGAAGGCTAAGGCCCTAAAACATCTGAAATGAGAAGAAATTGAGAAACTCACTAAAGTCGAGTGAGATGGTAGAGGTTTGAAGCTTAATTCAAACACCGACCCCGAGATGAAATTTAGTGCATATGTGGTGGGATATAAAATATTCCAAGCTAGCAGAATGAACAACATAGCATGTGCAGCAGTTGATACTGCATATAAAATTGTGAATAAGGGACTACAACTGGACATGTCTGAGTTGCTACTAAAGCAACTTGAAGAAAATATGAGAATAATTAGATCTGCCAGATCTAATACATGTAAGTTCGGTTCCCTCCTTATGTGCATATTCTTCTATTTTCAGAACTTCTTTCCTTCTATCAGTAATGTCGCTTGGGACACAAACCGACCCATCACTACACATATAAGTGACTTCATTAAGTCATTAGGGGATAACTTCACGCCGTTAATGGATGGCTACTTTGCCACATTTAAGACTAGGATGGAGAAAAGAATGAGAATTCCTGCTTAACTAGTAGAAAAATATAAGGATGAGATATGTTTTATGGTGGACACCGACACCACTCTCATCGAACTTGCATTACCAAGAACATCATGGCTACCACCACTGGACTATGAGATAAACATCGATCATGCTATAGAGGCTATTGAAGCCTTACTAAATGAACCAGTGGAAAAATCATTGAGCAGATTTGGCACATATGAGGAAGCCAAGTCTAGAATCAAGATTGGCTTAGTAATAAATAAGATAGACTGACAGAAGGCAAAAATGGTGAAAACACTTGAAAATAAACTATTGGTAAATGATGAAGAATCAGAACAATAAGATGTCACCGAGGGAAAATCACCCATCGATGAAGGTGAAGAGTTAAGTGACTCTGAATCTACTGAATTAGATGCTCCACCTGCCAAGAAAGCAAAGGTTGCAAATGTGACAACTGCATCAAGAACAAGGAGTAAGACTACAAAAGAGGTAGAGTCACCACCGGTAAAGAAAGGTGTTGTTAGAACTTATCAGGAAAGAAAGCCTCAAACCGGGCCATTAGCACTGAGGTAGAGAAGGAGATATATCAAAGGAAAATAGGACAAGGAAGATACTGAACATGATGAGAGAGAACAAGGACTCCAAGCTGAAAAGGTTAAAGTTCCTAAAATAGTTGATGAAGTTTCTGAGTCAATCATCAACACATGTAGCATTTCACATCAAAAGATTAGACAATGGCTAACCTTATCTCTCAGAGATCAGAATAAGATAGAAGAAGCCATAATTAAGGCAATGGTTGCATACAAGTATGTACCAATAAAATTCAACAAGCAAATGCCACAAGAGCTTAATGATAAAATATCAGCAAGATGGACATATGCCTTGCACATAGAAAAATAGATAAGGGAAAGATCCCTAGTTACACTCATGCCACCTGAGTCAATAGTTGAAGAAATTGATGAAACGATGAAGGAGCATGCAAAGAAATTCTCAGCAAAGATGAGAGCATACAAAGTACTAGAGGGCAGGTTAGAAGACCTTGACAAAGAAAGCAATGAGATTTGGAATAAAATCTTGAAAGCCCCCAAACAGGTACTGGCTCTTACCGAGACACCTCACTATGAAGAGAAAGAGGTCACACCGATCCCAGAACATATCTTCATTAATGACACCGAGGATGTCAATCCAGTTGATTTGACAACAGAGGCAAGTAAGGCCATGAATGACATACCTTAGATTTTACAATCATTAGGGGAAACAACATACATCACACTCAAAGATATAACTCAGATTGATTCTGATGATGATCCAAAAAATGATGAAGATGTAACTGTGACCACCGAGCAAGAAAGGGAAAAGGAAACACCGGATGTTGCACAGGTAAATGTACTAGGTCACATGCCTTTATTGATAAAAGCTATCAATATCATTACTGAAGAAAAGGAGAAGACACCCGAGCCTGATGAAAACATACTCGAGGATAAAGGTGATGAGGAACAGAAAGATACAAATGAGGAGAAGAAAGATGCAAGTGGAGAGGAGAAATCGAGTAATGCCACTGACAAGAACACATAAGAAAAAAATCTGGAGATAAAGATAAGGTTGATGTAGAGGCATCTACTACCGACCAACAAGTTAATACCGAGCAGCATACAAAAGGCAACACACCTCCCACACAATCACCCAAATCAAAAGAAAAAGAGAAGGAACTTGCTATAGTTCTACATTCCCCTACTTCCAACACCATACCAAAGAAGAAGAAGAAGAGTAAAGCTCCGGTTACACTTGATGAAATTATAGATATACCCGACTATGATCCAAGGACACTAGATCCCGAGTCCCTGACCAAGTATGGAGAACTCTACAAAAGAAAGGAAATACAAGACAAGCTCAAAAAGGAGCACAAGAACACACGTGTAATGGAAACAACAAAGGAAATACTAATGCAAATAGTACCTAACATAGAAATTGATCAAAATGCACCAATACTTGATCAACTCTCAGCTCTGACCGAGGCAATCACCAATCAGAATGTGGACGCCGAGAAGGTCATAGAAGAACGAGCAGAAGAGAAGTACCAATATAAGATCACCGAGAAAATCAGCCAAGAAGTAGCAGAGAACAAGGTAAACATTTTTGAACTGGTAAATTCATTGGAACCTCTCATTTCAAAAGTAGTTACCTTAGTTCAAAAGTTATGCACACTAGAACACTTCACTAAAGAGCATAGTGAAAAGATCACAAAGATAGATGAAGATCTTAAGGCTAGTGCTCAAATTCTCACAACCGAGGAAAATGCATTCCAATTGCATTATGAGAAGATTGAAGAATCAAAATAGTTGAGACTAGAGATACAAAAGACTAAAAGAAAAATCAAAGATGAAGTAACAGAGCTCCAAGCTCTATTACTATCAAATCTCACATTGCTACAACAACACATGACTTTGGAAAAAACATTGATTTCCACCCCTTAAACATCAGTCACAAACAATATATATGACATGCATGCCAAAATTAGTTTATAGCACATGACCCTAGAACACCTCAAGGAGCAATGGGAGAAGAATATGAAAGACATTCAAAAATCCCATCCTCACATATTTGACAAGCTGTAAGTACTGAACTACCTCACAATAGGTGCTTAGTAATCGTGCCCAAAGCCTCTCTTAGGAATAGTTTATTCAATCTAAGGATCACTTCTCCCACCATGAGGTGCATTTAGTTTGTCAACCCAGGGACGTATACTTGAAATGGTACAACACAGTATGTGTACTAAGTTCCTTAAAGAGCCATTCTACCTATGCTGCAGGAAAGTAAAGTACATGAAAGGAATCTATACTAGGGTTGCAGGGAAGGAAACCCACTTACTCCTTACTAACATGAATGCTACAACTTGCAAACTCTACTTAAACCTATTCTTTCAACCTAGAGCATTCACTATAACTATCCTTGTAGGTGTTGCAGGAACATTTGCAAAGTACAATGCTACAGGAAGAAACTGTAATTTTATATCTAGAATGTTGGAAATGCAGAAAGTAAATCTATTCTACTTCTACTCTAATCCACCTACCAAGTGGTCCCCCTTGGTCGGCTTCTGCTAATCTATGAACACAAAATATGAACCAAAAGTTACTTCATTATCTTTCAAAACTGATTACATGAGAATGATACATGAAATTGAAAATGAACTTGTTGTGCAAGATACAATCAGAGCATTGTAATCCAAAAATCTCCGAACTTACAAACTATCAATCTCATGCCTATAAATAGAGGATTGAATTCTTTATTTTGAAATAGAAAAAAGAACTATCTAACTGTAGACACCCTAAAATGGACAGGCTTGCGACTTTACATTTAAAACACTAATTTTCATCTATTAATTAATGGTTTCTTAATCATTAATTAATCATCTATTTTCTTCTAAATTCATTTCTCAAAT
>MU227745.1:290574-312163 GCA_018584345.1 Thuja plicata
TCTAATACCTTTGGTTTTATCATTGACTATTGTAAGAATTTGAAAATTGTAATGGGTCCTGAGGCATACCTTGACTTGAAGCCTATGGTCAACGTTGAGCAATGAAGAACACTTGCTCGTCGTCTCCCTCTATCTTCATGTACTCGGTAGGCAAATGTTGATTTTCCAGGTTCGCCACCAGCTTACATCCACAGTCTTTCTTTTGTTTACGACAATGTGGACAGTACTCAGCTAACTACAATTCAGTGTCTGCATGTTTATTCTTAGCAGTCATGGTGTCGAGATGCGTAGCAACATCATTAATGATGTCTTTCTTGAAATCTGCTAGCAAATTAGATATCTCCAACTTAGAACTTTAATGGTTGTAGATTGATATCCTCTGCTTTTCTTCCCAGTTGATCTGGAGTAGTTGAGAAAGATTTTCTTGAGGTCATCCCAAGAAGATTGGGATATGTCCCCACCAGCCATGAGGTCCAATGCTTCCAAACAACCATCTTTCACTCCTCTCAAGAAGACTAGTTTTTGTGAATCCTCTGCCAGAACATGTTGGGGATTCTTCTACATAGTGTATAAAAAACGTGAAACATAGTCCTCCAAAGTTTCGTCCTCCTTCTGCAACATTCTAAAAATGTTATCTCCCCTCGAGTCACTCCCCTTGCAATATTCTTTGTATTTTTGCAGAAATAGAGTCTGCATCTTATCCCATGTGCCTGTTGCATTTGCTCCTAGGCCCATGAACCATCGTAAGGCCGAATCCTTTAGTGTTGCTGGAAATAGCTTGAGTTTATGAGCATCGGTGTTATAGTCAAAGCTATGACAGAGGATGTCGAATTCAAACAAAAAGGTGTCAGGATCTTCAGTTATCAGCCCATAAAACTTTAGAAGTGCAACAGAGGGTATATTTTTGAGATTGTCATTGTTTATAAGGCTCGGTAGAGGAAATGGGAAAGTAGGTTGTGCCATTATTGGAGGTATTAGGAGCTGATGGTGCTGTTGGAAAGGAATATTAGCGACAGGATTGTTAACATCAGGTGCATTTGGGTCAGAATTATCAAGAAAGCTGGCCAAGATTTCAGTGAAAGGCCGAAGACCACTTATATCAAAAGTTTTTTCTCCAACAGAAGATGCTGCAGGAAACTCAGGACTTGTGTCAACAAAAGGCAACTCAACTTCTCAGCTTGCTCATTCAAATTCATAGGTTCTCCTAGAAGAAATCTGCCATATTCGTCTCTTCTTCTTCCCCTTCAATGCATGCAAATGAATTCTTCACACTGGTGAAGCAATTTTAGGACCACAAACCACTAAACTAACTAAAAGAATGAAAAATGACTCATAAAGTTTCTTAGCTTGACACCATCCCCGACAACGGCGCCAAAAATGAACCGCCTCACAATAGGTGCTTAGTAATCATGCCCAAAGCCTCTCTTAGGAATAGTTTATTCAATCTAAGGATCACTTTTCTCACCATAAGGTGCATTTAGTTTGTCAACCCAAGGACGTATACTTGAAATGGTACAACACAGTATGTGCACTAAGTTTCTTAAAGAGTCATTCTACCTATGCTACAGGAAAGTAAAGTACATGAAAGGAATCTATACTAGGGTTGCAGGGAAGGAAACACACTTACTCCTTACTAAAATGAATGCTACAACTTGCAAACTCTACTTAAACCTATTCTTTCAACCTAGATCATTCACTATAACTATCCTTGCAGGTGCTGCAAGAACATTCACAAAGTACAATGCTGTAGGAAGAAACTGTAATTTTATAGCTAGAATGCTGGAAATGCAGAAAGTAAATCTATTCTACTTCTACTCTAATCCACCTACCGAGTGGGCCCCATTGGTCAGATTCTGCTAATCTATGAACACAGAATATGAACCATAAGTTACTTCATTATCTTTCAAAACTGATTACATGAGAATGATACTTGAAACTGAAAATGAACTTGCTATGCAAGATACAATCAGAGAATTGTATTCCAAAAATCTCTGAACTTACAAACTATCAAAATCATCCCTATAAATAGAGGATTTACTTCTTTATTCTGAAACAAAAAAAGGAAATATCTAACTAAAACAACGCCAAAGAGAAAAAATAGGAAACGCAACAACCCACGACATATGCAATGAAGTCGGGGTGACCAAGTCAACAAGCTGGGAATACGGAGGGAATACAACAAAGCTACATTCATGCATATCTAAAATAGTGGCTCCTGATTTGTGGTAGCCGTGTTTTTTAATGCCATGATGGCTTATCCGTTCAAAACTGGTCTTTAACATCTTCCTTCAATGCTTTCAACCACTCCCAGCGACTCCTACTTCCTGGCAGGATTAGTTATCATGCAAAAGATATTCATACAAGTAGCTTATTCAAATTATTCCAGATGTTAGAACACACATTCTGATTATTATATGAAATACTGCAACATATATATAATATTGGCATAATATGACATATCTATTCCACCCATGGTTTAATGGTTCTATTTGTACTTGACATAAGTTCAACTAACCAAAAGCTCACAATTGTTCTAATAATACTTAAAAACAGAGTATAAGGATTAACATAATAAAGATAGTAAAATGGTCTCATCAAGTACTACACCTTTGTCATTATTTTCAAAAAAGGGGGAAAATGAATGTACATAAAGGGAGAAAATCCAAAGGGGGAAAATTCAAAAAAAAGGGGGAAAATGTATATACCTTACAAAGGAACACATGTACATACACTGTACCGAGGCATGCACATTGGGGGAGTCATTAACAAGATAAACACTTGGTGTATATACTGAACATATCAGTTAGCACATATCAATTTTTGATACTAATGCCAAAGGGGGAGATTGATAATCCTAAAGGATCATAAGTTTTTCATTAGTATACAAGGAAATAGTTTTTTGAACCATCGGTTACATGATCACCGAGTGACAACAAACATACAAGTGTAGAGATCACCAAAAATATCTTAACACGTTGATCATCAAAAATAGTGAACACTGATAGCATTATCACCGACAGAGACTTCACAAAGTAACCTGAGAGCACCGTCTACAGAGTTAACTAGGTACCAGTCTACAGAGAAACCCGAGCACCAGTCTACCGAGAGACAATTTTATTCCCAAGAAAAGCGGATCTGAGATACACATCAGATAAAGTACTTAAGTTTTATAAATATCTTTATGCTTAGATATAAAACCATTTCTTGAGGATCAAGTAAAGCATATGTAATTGTTTTAATCAGTTCAACTGATTATAAACATGCAAACTAGGAGATCAAGGTCAAGTTGTAAACCTTTGATCATAGAGTTTTTCTTGTAAAGCGTGAAACCTAATTAGGTCAAAAACTCTGTATATATAGATGTATAATCAATCATAACATGATGATTGTAGCCACAACAAACATCTATGGATCAAACAGAGAGTTTCATGCAGAAGGACACAAAAGGAAGAATTCAGTTATGAAGAACTAGATTCAAGTCTACCAAGCAGAATAGAGGTATTATCCATCACTATAGGTGATACATACATTATGTAAACTTAAAGGATTTGTAATCAGTAATTTAAGATTGCATACCATCAGGTCATATATATTTTTGACTACTCTCTAAAAATTGTAGCAAATAGAAGAAATCCTTTTTAACAGTCTTATTGTAAATCTCTTAACCGAGTGCACACTTAACAGTGTTGTTAAAATCTCTTAACCGAGTAGACCTAACCAGTCTAAAATGTTACTCCTAATAGGGTAAGATCATCAGAAGTGATCACACTTGTAGCCTTAACTGACACCTTCCATTATGCAGATAGTGAAGCTTTGTGGGTTTCATCCCCACTACAATTTTTACCTTCTAACATGGGTTTTCTGTGTTACCAATTCTTGTGTCATGTGTAACTAAGTTTCATGAATGTTTCTATGAATGTTTACATGCAATTACATTTATGTTTTGATATTACACGCATAAGGTAGAAAATAAATATGGTCGGTAATGCAAGAATAGATTACTAAAGGTTAATTGATAAAAAGGTTTAAGGTTACTGATTCACCCCTCCCCTCTCAGTACACACCATTTCATTATTTCAACAGCTACAACTTGTAAGACTACGTCTTTCAAAAAGATGGTCCCAATTAAAGGAATTAAATTAGACCAAACAATGTTTGTCCATGTCCTAAATTTGCATAAGTATAGTCACATGCACCCAAAGGGGTGAAGAAAATTCATGTCCCCTAAGTTTTTTGTAGCTTCCAAGACTACCTCTTCCAAAAAGAAGGTCCTAATTGAAAACCATTTTGAGAAAAAGAATTCTAAAACTTTTACAAAGAGAAAGGTTACTAAGACTAAGGAGATTTAATCACTTTTGGAATATCTTATGAAGGTTTGTCTTTCATATCCCTAATCCTTGAGAATAGTGTACTATTATTCTTCCTCGTTGTGATCCCATAACAAATTATCATTTTTTGAGGCATAATTTTCTTAGTTATCACCCCAACATGGGCTTGGACATAGATGTCATAAAAGTTGATGAGGAGTTTAAGAAACATGGGTTCTTCAAAGTTGAAATTCCTCCTATGAGAGGGGATTCTAGAGAAGTGTGTATCATTGGTCTTCCACCTTATGACCTCATAAGGAATTATCTTTTCTTAAGGCTTGAGTTCATTGGGTGTCGCTCCAACATGGGCCTAGGCATTAAAGTCATAGAAGTTGTGATGGGGTTAGGAAGTGTAAGTTATTCAAATCTAAAACTCCTAAGAAAGGGGTAACTAAGGGTTCCTGCAAGAAGTTGAGTCCCACTTTTGGGCAAAAAGAAGAAGCATTTTCCTCGATGTTCAATTGTTTTCTTAATTGATGTAAAAATTTGAGGAACTTAAAGATTGAATCTCAAAAAACTTTAGTAATAGGAAATATAGTGCTCATAGTCTACTTTTCAAATATGTAATTTATTCTAATACCCACATGGTAGAAATTGCTTTTTAGTAGGAATGTGTAAAAATTACTTTTCAAAAATACCTCTTTCAGGACCATACCATACGTGTGTACGACCGTAATATTTTGACCTAGATAAATGTATTTTTGTAAGTGCTTTTGAGGAAAGATGGCTAAGACACCGAAGATTGATGAGCATATTTTTGTTTTTTATTGAATTTTTTTAATTAGTTTTTAATTTACCCTAAAGTCTATTTAGGAAACCTGTGTTGTAGGACCACCATAAATTGACCTAAACTTATAATTTTTTCAAAAAAAATTTAAATCTTGAAGAGAATTGTGTCTAGATTGATGCCATGTAATTTAATTTACAATAAAACGTAAAAACAAAAAGTTATTAAAAATTTGGACAACCTCGCTACTTGAAGTTTATGTACCCTTGATTAATAAATAATAGAAAAATAGTAAAATTAACCAAATCAACCAAAAATACTTTTTTGAATTTTGTAGAGTAAGAAGTCTAGTGGGTTTTCGTTTCTTCAAAAAATTTGATTGGGAAGGCCTTCTTAAAGTTATGGCAAGACAAAATTTTTGGGTTCAAATGCCTAAGCCATTAATTTGCAGATCCAAGGCATAGGCTTGGTCCCAGGAAGCCTCTCCTGACCTAAAAACTAGTGCAGAGGGGTAGTGTCCAATTCAAAATTTAAAATACGAGTATGCATTTTTTAATTTTAAAAAATGCATACACATTTCATTTCTAACTGATGGATATAGGAACAGGTAAGAATTTTAGAACACAAACCCATTTGGTTTAAATAACATACACTAGAAAAAAAGGGGGTATAAGTGGCCACTTTTTTTCTCTGGAATCAGGTAATCCTAAACTTGGAAGAGAAATTTGATAGTCATGCACTCAAAATTAGAAGATGTGAAAAGAAAAAGAATTGTAGTACTTTGAATCTAGTTTATTAAATATTAAAGTTTTTAAAAATGGATAAGATTAACAAGGCCAAATCATATGCGCACAGAAAATTGTTATTGCTATTTTTAGAAAAATATAACATAGTGTCTGGCATACGCATCAAAAAAGTCATAGTTATATTTAGTATTTTAAAAAATCCTTTGGTAGAAAGATAGTTAAGAGTGAGAGCTATAAGTTGTATATTTTTTGTAATTTTTTGTTGAGTACTTTTTTTGATGATTTTTTTAAGTGGGCACATCCTGGAAATCATATGCTTGTTCGTGCGCACGAAACATAACTTGCATCAAAATAATAAAAAATGATTTTTTTTTGAAGTGTAAAGAATCAAGTGCACAATAATAATATATAATTTGTTTTAAATTTGGTCAAGTAGATCAAAAGGTATTAAAAAAATGGTACACATGTCTCTGAGAACTATAGGGACAGTGATAAAATAAATTAAACTATAATATGTTAATGCTGTCCACAAATACAAAAAATTATATGGTTAGAAATTAAGCTTAGAAGATGTGCAACATTATGGTGGTACTTTTACAAATACCCAATTGATGATGTGTAAGCCTAATGATGAAGAAGTTGAGAAACCTATTTCAAAGAACAAAACACGTGAAAAAGGAGGGAAATAGAGGGAAATGAAGCTCCCAAGCCTCAACCTTGTTATCCAAGCCTATTAACTAGCCTTGTTCTTGGCTTGGGAATTTACCAAACCTAAGCGCAATCGGGTTGTTTGAATTTAAAGTAAGTCGATCGTGTTAGGGATGTTTTTCTATTTTTGGGTGGGTGGCCAATTTTTTGCACAACATCTTGGTGCACTTACCCGATTATTCAATCATTCTCAACCAATGTGCAATAGTAAATCGAATGTTTGCATAATGATGATGCCGATTAGTCAAACTATTCCACATTATCATAATTGTGGCTCTTGGCATGAGTAGAGTCATTTGAATTTGAAATTTGGAAAACATTGGAGTTTTTTTTAAGTTAATTGAATATGGGATCAAAGTAACGTTGAAAGATGCAAAGGAAGGTTATGAAGCCCGAGGAGGTTGCAATGAATAGGGAGAAGGAGGAAAAATGACAAAGAAAAAGAAGAGTAAGAATTTGAGAAATAATGTTGGAGCATCAAGTTCCACAATCATTTTAGAAGAAGAAAATATTGAGGACACCATGATGAATGCAAATGGCGAAGAAGTAAATGCAAAAGAAGAAAATTGAGGCGTGTCTTCTAATCCAATTTTAGATACAAGTATGTCTTCACAACCACATATTTTTTTGATCTAGAATTTGGTGATTTAAAACAAGCAAGATACTTGTTGAATGATATTAATAATATTACTAAAGATAGAGAAATAGAAATTGAAAATCAAACGTCAAATGATAGTATTCCTGAAGATAGAGAAATAGAAATTGAAAATGAAATGCCAAATTATATTATTAATGTGGATTCATACATAAAACCCAAATTGAGATAGAAATCCTTCTTTGAGTGATAATAAATAGAATGAACATTTTCAAATTGAAAGTAATGTGTTGGACAATCTTCACGGTTTGGTTTCATGGAGAAATATTAGGACACATGCGAATAGATTGTTCAAACAATTTTTTTTATAATAAATAAATTGGGTTTCAATGTCAACTTATGTTACAATTAAAGAAAATGATAAAAATGCAAAAAGTGACGAAGAGGTTAGGCATTTATGTCAAACCCAAAAAGAAGGATGAGTCTTTTAAACAAGTTGTATCTACCATTGCTAGCACCGTTGATACAATCGAAAAGAAAATTTGTTCTAAAATAGGAATGTGACATGACAAGCAATAAAAACAACTTTAGTCAACAAAACAACTTCTAAGAAAAGAATGATGAGTAACATAAAGGGATATCTTAATACACATCATAAAATTTTGACAAGAGCTATAAAGAAAATAGTTAACATAAAAATGATCCAATGAACCAATTGTGGAGTTTTAGTTGGAGATTCCTTGAGGTTCGACATGAAACTTAATGGTAAATTCAGAACTTTGATTGAGAATTTTTGGCACGATAATACAATGGTATCACCTAATGTCAAAGATTTTTCTGAAATTAAAAGTTGGCATCAAATTTGTTTGATCCACATCCAAAACAATAAAAGTTTTTGGATGATTCAGTGTTAACAAATATTAGCATTAGTCAAAGATCTTTTGAAAAATGCAAATCCTAGTATGTAAAAATTAACAAGGAAATAATCTCTTGCTGTTGCAAAACTCACATTCAATTTTGTTAATATTATGATGCATTTCAATGTATATGTTCTACCATCCATACTATCAAAAAATTGTAGGAATGAGGTATAAATATGCCACCTCAAACTATAAAGGATTTTATATTAGTTTTTTTTGTAAACCACTTAATGATCAGATAAATGCATGTATTTCTAGTGTATGCAATATATGTGGAAACCATGCATTGTTAAGTGAATATTTGCATGAGAATCTTTTAATTGATTTTGGACATAGTTAATGTAAAAAGATTAAAAAATGTTGAGTATCCACTAAGGGATGGAAAGGTTGGAAGACGGTGCGATCTAATCACCGAAAATTTAGTGTACATGGATTTAACAGTGAATTTAAAAGTAAGACCGTACCCAAATATGTGAAACACTCCTAAAAGGTTCAATGACTTGATGGGCAATTTTGCATATGCAAGAATACGTTTCCAGTCAGTATTATACTTCCTTTCATTCCTTTGTAGAGAACTAAATGCTTGCACCACAAGAAGAGATCCAATCATAGTATTATAATTCAACGCAAGTAGCATTTTTTGTTCATATTTTTTATATGCATGCACTTGATATAATAGAAGAGAATAAAAAAAAATTGAGGGAGTACCATTTCTATATGATGATAATAGATTACACTCATCAAAATTTGTTCAATACTACTTTAAGACATTTTATGACAATTTAAGGGAAATAAAAATTCAGATGACACAACATCTTATATGCTCGAATAATTGCACAGGGCAATTCAAGAATGCTAGAATGTTTTATTGGTTGAGTAGGAAACACAAGAACTAAAATCCAACATATGTAGATGTTTTTTGAGGCTACACATGGGAAAGGAGAACATGATAGATCCGGTCCATGTGTTAATAGAGTCTTTTGTAGAGAGCAACTAAATTTTGAGGATAAAGTCAAATTTAAAGATGCATGTGCAATTGTGGAATGGTGTAATTTAAGATTATCTATAGGATCAAGTGAGAACTCCACAATTAGATGCTTCTTATAGCTAGTTGAAGAGAAGAATATCCTTTCAAGACATGATTACCATCCTAAAATTGCACCACTATGTAATTTCAATTACCCTGGCCCTATTTTAGCATGTATAGGCTCCAACATTGATTTCTTGTACTCCAACCTTGATTCTGCTTTTCATTCTAACATACCCTCTTCAATTGAGACATCCAAGAAAAATTTATTTAATTTTGGGGGGAATAGATCAACCCAATCAACCCATTCCCCAATGCTTCCTCTGAAATTTGAACTGGAGGTTTGTCTCAATGGCTGAGTGGGAAATTCAATCTCCCACCATCCCTCTTCGAGTTTTGAGCTCTAAAATGTTTGTTAGGGATATATAAGAAACCTCATTTAAAAACAAGATCATAAGTGTTCAATCTCTCTCCTAAAATTTTGCATCCCAAGAATTATAAGGAAAATTTCAAGCATCTAAGGCATTTCTCAAGGCAATCTTCTCCATTGTGGAAAGATTCTCTCCCATGATGGCCAAGGAGACGAGATCACAATCAAGGAAGAAGATCATCTCCATCCATTCAAGCATTAATTCTATCCTCCTTCATATCAAGAATTGTGGAAAACTACAACAATCATTATGCAAGGCATGCCTTTCATGATTTTCTTTTTTGTTTTTGTGTAAAGTCAAGCTATTGCTTCAACATTTGTGATCAAATTCAAATAAGAATTTTCCTTGCCAAGGTATAAGGCACTTCATGATTCAGATCTAGCATATGTTCTATGTTAACATCCTTTCCTTTATTTCATTTCAATATTCAAGGTTGATTCCAAACTAGGGTTTAACTGAGGCGAACCCCTCTCTATACAAAAATTTCCTTCATTTTTATGTGTAGGAATAGGTGACACCAATGTCAGGATTAGATCTAGTAAGTACGGGAGCCCAAATACAATCTCAACTAAAATTGTCAAAAAGTGCAGGGAATAAGCCAACCTAGTATACCTACTCTCTCAAGAACAAATTTAAATTTATTTCATATGTTAGTTATAGTTTATGGTTTTTATTTTTGGTATCAAAATTGGTTTGTCAAGTTTCTGTCATTTTGTGTACACAGAAAGTTAATCTTTTCCTTCATTTCATTCGAGATCTCACACCTCCCTATCAACTATCCTCTTTTCCACATTCCATTTAGTGAAGGATCACTACACACATTCAACACTTCGGCCCTTTCAAGTCTAGTGGTTCATCTTCCTTCTGAATGTGATATAGGAAATAGGATCTCAGCCCCCTTGATCTCCATTTCTTTTGTTATAGATACAATTAGTGGGTCAATTAAATGACATTAATTTAAGAGCTCTGTTTCTAACACTTGGACTATATGGACTAGGAAGCTTGCATGTTTTTGAAAATTTTGTTTTGCAGGTGATTGGGAAGCATGCAAGAATATGAAATGGGTTGAATACTGGAAAGAAAAACCATTGACACCTACTGAGACATAAGATCAAGATGATACACAAAATGAAGAGCTAGATCATGTGTTTACATTAGAAGACTATGATCATGATTCAAACCTTATACAACTTGGTAATTTAATTCAATTTACTTTTTCTTTAAATTACATTATTTATGTATGTCATATAATATGATTGTATCTGAATTAAATCTAACACATTATACACTTATTTTTTGCTTGTAGGACATGTGTATGCTATTTTTGCACCTGAGGAAAATGAAGAGAAAAATGAGTATTGGCTAGCTCAATGTGTAGAGCCTAAGAAAAAGTTATCCATCAACGAGTAGATGATGATGGTCTTGAGTATCCAATTGGGTCCATCATAGTAGTTGGTATGTGGCTATGCAAATACCTAATAAGAATGAATGGTTTGACAACTTTCAAAGACTACCAAATAGAAAAGAAGATTATACACTACTCATGTTTGGTGGTGGAAACAAATATTAAATTAGAAAGATATCTAGGGACACCTTTTAATAAACAATTATGGAAAATATCAATGGAAGGGCATGAGACAATCATAGATGCATTGCGGAAGAGAGAGGAAGCATACGATCCACTAGAATCAATAGAATACATGTAAGTTTTTGGTTCTATTTATTTGTTTTGATAGTTGATAAATAATTACTCTTCATCCCCTTAATACTTATTCTTCTTATATATTATATGTAGCTAATTACTTTTTTGTTTAGGTGTCCTACAACTTGATGGCATGCATGACAAAAACTTTTGTATTTTCCAACTTTTGACTAATGAAATTTTTGATACATGGTGAGTACAATTGTCTAATGTAACATTATGTAAATACATATTTTCTAGCATTATTTGAAGCTAAGATAACTTATTTGTACATTCATTTTTATGTTTCAGGCCCCATGTCAAAACATCCACATTATATGCAATAGTGTACACTTGTGTTGGTCCAATTTTATTTTGTAAACAATATATTAGTGAACAATTTCATTTTCATATGTTGAACATTGTAATCATCCTATGTTGTTAAGTTTAATTGTTTAATGTTCTACAAAATTTGATATTTAATCATACTTTGATATTCTAATTGTTCATTCAATAGTTAATTGATATATTTAATTATTTTTATAATTAATTAATATTTAATTGTTCATTTTATTTGTCATGATAGTTAGTTTATATTTTGTTCACTAGTGGATCAACACAAAAAATATTTTCTTGATTAGTGGATTCCAAATCTTAGAACCTCTACATTATATCTCATTAAGTTGTATTTGTGAGTTGTAGGAAAAGGGGACATGCAACCAAATATAGGTTAAATCACGCCCCCTTTTCAAGTGTTATTTCTCATTAGGAAGGACATTGTTCCAATAGGCTCAAATATGAATTCAAGCACTAATCAAGAGAAGTTATCTTTCATTAAAGAAGGTTTATCTTGAAAAGTGAAAATGATTGTAAAATAGGAAATGCAAATGCAATGAAATAAAAGTACACTTGAGAGATAATGGAGATCTTGTTGTTTAACTGTTGTTTTTTCGAGTGTCAGAGTCCCAAAATTGGCTATAACTTCAAATTTGAACTCTATAACCGGTCAAATTTCTATCTTGAAAATTGTGGGCAAAACAGGAGGGTACATAATGGCTGAGACATTTTGTACCTGGGTTTCAAGCTCTGATTTTCTTGAGAGCTCTGTTAGGGTTTGCACTTTTCAGATCTGCAATGGTGGGTCTATGGTTGATTCCTGCACACACAAAATAGGGAAATGGTTGCCTAAAGGGGTTTTCCTTGGTCAAACCCCTATTTAGGAATCAAACTTGAAATATGAAAGGAAATTACATGAATGTGAAGCATGTAATGTAAACAAAAAGGCAAATTACTGCGTCAATGTGCTTACCCTCATGAACGGATGTATGTATTGCTCAAATTCATGAAGAATGCTTGTAGATTTAGCTTGAATGTAGATGTTTACCTTGTGTATGTAATGTAGAATCAAGGATTCCTTCACATGTGCATGGATCTATGAATGTCATTCCTAGATCTTGATTGTTGATATGCTTGATAACACTTGCAATAATGGAGATAGATGAATGAATGGAGTGATGTAGATGGATCTTCTTGCTTGTTTGAGAGATCCACTAATGGACCACCATGGGATAGAAAAGATTGCTCCAACTTGAAGAAGATTGCCTTTATATGATTGAAGAAGAATGCCTTGGCTTGATATCTTGAACTCACCTTGAATCCTTGAATTCTCTTGACAACTTGATTATAAATGCTTGCATTCGATAGCTTGAGTATGAAAATCATATAAAAAAGAGGATAGATATAGGGTTTATATACTCTTCTCCATCACTTATGATTCAAAATTGAGCCAGAATGACCACAAAGAGAGATTTTCCTCCAAAACCCTGACATAGGGCCCCGAGCCCAATTTGAGCCCATTTTCAAGGGTACATAGTGACTAGAACATTATGTACACAAGTACATAACATTTCAGCTGCTATGTACCTTAAAAAATATTCCCAAAATGGGTCCAAGGCATTGGGATGATGCGAAAAGGTCAAAAGTTGAATTGTAGGTTGTCGGGATCAAGCAAAACAAACAAAAAGACCTTAAAATTCACCAAAGTGGAGGCTATATGTCTTGATAGAACAACCAATAATGGGTGCTAAATTTTTAGGACTATACAATTTTATCGTCTTTTATATCCTTTTTAGTTGCATTTTTTATTAGTAATGCAAAAGTATAAGATTCAAAACTAAATATTGCTTAAATACATGAAATTGGGGGCTTTCTACCTATCCTTAAATATAAAATAGAGGGCTTAGAAAAATGTCCTGATAAGATAACAAGTCCATGATGACAAACCAACGTGTCCATAAATAGCATAACAAGCCCTGATAACATAACATAACAAGTCATGAATAACATAACATAACAAGTCACGAATAACATAACATAAAAATACATGATAAAAGTCCATGATAATAATTCCATGATAACACGTCCATGATAACAATTCCATGAATCAATATAACAAGTCTTGGTAACATGTCAATGAAATAAACTAACAAGTCCATGAAATAATATGAGAAACTCAAATAAGTAGCACAATCTAACTATGATCATAACTCCGATATAGATTCCTCTTCACTCCACATGAAGAGGAATAAGGTGTACCATCCTGTACAAGGAAACCAAGTTCTTTAAATCAACTTCTCAATTAAAGAATTTATATACAACTGCAAGCATATAAAATGTAAAGTTCATTGACACTATTGTGGACATCTGCTAAGTATCTCTAACTGTCTGGTCTACATGTAAAGTGTGCTCACTAGAAGCGTCATCTTGTGTGTGTAATGTATGCTCACTACCTGTGTCATCCTGTACATGTTAAACAAATACGTGAGGAGACATTTCTATAATTAAAATTTGATGTATGATTCACTTTTAATTAATCAAGTAATAAACATTTGAATTACCACATGAGTGTGGTCAACAATGTCCTCTGTGGGACATGGAGGTTCAGTTATGTCAACATTGAAAGACATAGTAGTTGAGTCATGTACAAATAATGTTACAAAACATTGTATTCAAGTGGGTCAATTTTGATAATCCCTATAAAAGACCTAAAAATTGCATATTGTTAATTTAATTTTAATAAATGACCTCAAACAACATTGACGATGACTGAAATTGGCTCTATTAAGTAGAAATACCAATCCTAATAGTAGTGTATACCTGAAAACATATATAATAATAACATTATTGACATGTTAAATGATCAAGCATGAATCAAACTTGTACATATTTCTAAGTATATATATACTTAAAAATTATAGAAAAGAAAATGCTGACTAATGGACGAGGACGTGAAATGGATCCAACCACAGACACCTATCATATACCCTACAATTGCAAAAAATATTTTACATCTTATTAAACTCGAGTTTTAATTCTTTATTTTAAATGTACTTAAATCTATAGATCTATGTGCGTACCATGAAGGGCGTGTCGATATCTCTAGGTGTGGATGAAAAATTGAAATGCTCACTCATGTCCACAGTAGTAGATGGCATAGGTCCATCCTCTGTACACCAAAAAATCCACATGCTATGGAATTTAAAATATATATAAATGTTGATAATGTAAAAATTATATTTTGTTATAAATGACTTATATGAATACCTCTACAAGATGATCATCCTTGGGACAAAGAAAATAGATATATGATGTGATGTCATCTCCACCATGAGCTACATTAGAAGAGGTAGGAGCACTCCCACCCACACGTATCTACTTGTGACTCATGCAATGGTGTGGTCTTGCAGGGGCACCCCTCATCTAAGTGGAATGCTCACTCAAATTGCCCGAAAGGGCACTCAATGCACCCAATATAGAAAACACAGCTCAATGCTAAATAGGTATTGGAATCAATGGAGTAGGAGAAGGAACAAGAAGAGGATCATGCACAATTCAAGTTGCATCTATAAAATGTACCCCCGGCCTATTTTGTGGTATGTCACTGCCAACCCCCTGAAATGATCTGATGTCAAAATAATTAGGTTTTTTCCAAATTCAAATTCAGCCCATATTTTTTTCAAAAACTACAAGGGCACCTCATGATTAGTGTATGGTGTATGGTCAAATACCATCTACAATCACTCCAAAAAATGTGAAGCTATTTGTGGGTGCTTTCACCACATGATAGAAATTATTTTCTTGTTTGCAGGAATCACAAGTCTAGTCTTTGGGTCAATAAAGCAGGGGGCTAATTGCACTTTTGTAATTTTTAAATCATTGACCTATTTTTTTTTTTAAACAAAAGTGGGATGACCACTATATATATATTAATAAACTGGTTTGAGAACTCAATCGAGAAAGAACCAGAAAGAAAACCCGATATCATTGATCATTACAAAGCAAAATTATATTACGATTTTCTACTAGGAGCCAATATCTTGTTACAAAAGTTACAAACATAACCATCATATAGACATCAAGTCTACATTCTACATACCCTTCGGCCCACAAATTTGTAACTAGGAATATGTCCATTTAGTATTCGCTAAGCAAATATGAAATACACAAAATGACACTATATAAATGTGTACGCTCAAAAGCCGATTTAAACAAAAATAAGACATCTTTGACATCCGATGCATCATTCCTCCATCACTTATGTATCTCCATGGACGAGATCTGATATTCGATGCCGACCAACCCATGCATTCTCCCAACCAGCTAGAAGAAGACTGTAAACCTCAGATCCCCAACCATCATTATCAACCAGTCGTGTAACTGCCTTCAGAACACCCAAATCCATTTGCAAGTCTTTCTTATCAATCGACAAAGTTTTTCTTGGCGAAGGAAGATTTAAATCTGGAACCGTTGACATCAGAGGAGTCTCCGATCGGTTAGTTTGCCTCTGAGGGATGTTTGGCGTACCCAGTAACTCTAGATTGGCATTAACCGTCCGACGGATTTGTGACTCACACTTAGCCCCCAAATTCTTTGACACCATTTGCAAAGTCGACTTAATAATCCAAAAGCTATGTTTTTCCAGTATCTTTTTAATGCTTTCGTACACAAGCATGTGTTCATGTTTAGCCAGTAGGGTTTGGTGAGGAAACATGCCTCCAATGAATGCACACCCCAACCATAAATCATATTTTTGTATGGCCTTTGTTAGTTTATTTCCCATGATGTACTGAGGCCGAACCACTTTATTATTCGTGATTAACATCAAAAGATCTACAAATTGCAATAAGTCCATTAAAATGGAGAGCGGAATTGAAATCAACTGTGAAGAATACAGATCTCACCTTGACTTTGGGGATAGCACATTCTCTCCAATCACCTTCCGAATCGCTCTGCATATCACCAAGGAGTGGCAAATGAAAATCGAATCCAACATAGAGTCATCAATCTGAGAAGGGCATGGGACTTCTGCTTCCTTTGGTAGAAGATAAATTCTGTAATTGCGAGGCAGCAATTCATCGTGATATAACCCACATGAATCGCACCGTGGACAAAGCACTGAGTTAACCACCATATTGCATATAGTCTGAGCACATTTGGATAAAATTAGTAGGAGACGCCTGTTTATAGTCTGCCCATGGAATCATTGACCTCTTTATAAAAGTGACCATCTGCATAAAAGGCACGCCTCTCTTCCCTCCACCACTGGAACCTATTTAGTTCAGTGTCAAAGGCTCTGAAAAAATCCACATCAAACCTCATGGAATCTGCAAAGCACAATAAATGAGGAGGGGGATGTGACTCATGGTAGATAATATTAACATTATCCATAATTGTATTGCCTCTAAAATATTGGCTTGCAAGCAAGCCGAGTCATCAGGACCTAGATGTTTTGGAGGTTAAGGTGGAGGTGGATGGGGTAGAAACGAAGGTGGAGGAGGATGGTTTTCAGGTGGAGGTGGAGATGGAGGTAGAGGAGGAGGATTGTGACCTAGAATGTCATTTATATCAAACTCATCCATAATAGATGTGTATATATAGAAACATGTAAATTTACAATTACTAATTGAGAAATCAATAATATACATATTACCTTACAATGAAGTAGTTAAAATTAAAGACAATAATTTACCTTTAAATGCACTTGTACACAATGAAATTAAGTGTTACCAAAAATCATGCCAATAAAAATTAAACACCATCACAAACTAGTTTCTTTAACATGCATTAGAATCTAACAAGCAAGTTGCAAATTTAAAAGAATTTCTATCATGTTACATCTTCACATGGTTAGATGTGCATACAACCATGTCCTTCTATCTATAAACATGTTTGAGAATATATATAAATCATGTATTTGAGTAGTTTATAGGTGCCTAAAAGGATTGTATGACCCTAATTTTATTTGGATACGTAATAAGCCGATATAACGCTTGAAACCAGTTTTAACTCGGTAAAATGAAACAAGGTGGGAAGGTAGGCAAACCAAATAGCTGGCATGAAATGGGATCTCTAGACTTTGGCAGATGAAATCCGATCTTCGAACCAAATCAGATTTCCTCCTATCAAATCAAATCATATCTAATATTTTCAATTAATATTTTTATTTCAAATATGTGTCTCTAACTTAAATCCCACAATTTTAGATTTCCCTTTTAGCTTGTTACGTTGTAGGCATTTCCCTCTTGGAAAGCCCCGGCCTGATTTCAGCGATGGATGGTTGGAAGTTGCCGAGAGCCCAATGACTACCATTGGGAGCTTGTCGACCATCCATCCTTTATTCCCTTATGTGAGATGTATGAAGCTTATTTCTCAAATCGATTTGATAGCCGTTGATGACCGTCCAAGTCATTTAAGTCATTAGATTTTGCTTTTTATTCAACCACTTGCTGATTTCGGGCCTATCTCCGAACAGCTTCAACTTGCTTGCATCCAGACGGGACGATCGGTGCCCCATGCCCTCATAGGGGATTTTCTAGCAGCTAAACGCCGGGGCTTTCACCGGTAACCATTTTCTGTGCAGTAGCGTACTGGCAACCCCTTGTTTGAATATGACATTCTTCAGAACCCCTGGCTCTCCCAGGGATTCAAACCAGATGCATGCTAGNTGCTTTTTATTCAACCACTTGCTGATTTCGGGCCTATCTCCGAACAGCTTCAACTTGCTTGCATCCAGACGGGACGATCGGTGCCCCATGCCCTCATAGGGGATTTTCTAGCAGCTAAACCCCGGGGCTTTCACCGGTAACCATTTTCTGTGCAGTAGCGTACTGGCAACCCCTTGTTTGAATATGACATTCTTCAGAACCCCTGGCTCTCCCAGGGATTCAAACCAGATGCATGCTAGAGAAAAACCGAGGGCAATTGTATGGATTATGGGAGGAGGATTTGCAGTGTCTTTGTTCAGTTTTATTGTGGGCGGCCATTGTTTTTACAAGCGATACAAAGCGGTGTGAGA
Organism: Thuja plicata; assembly: GCA_018584345.1. Lineage (NCBI taxonomy): Eukaryota > Viridiplantae > Streptophyta > Pinopsida > Cupressales > Cupressaceae > Thuja > Thuja plicata. The sequence continues at coordinate 309,131 of MU227745.1, forward strand.
GTGGAAATGGAAGGAAAGGAGGAAGATGTTAAGCTTGGAGCAAACAAGTACTCAGAGAGTCAGCCACTTGGGACATCTACTCAGACAAGGGAGAAGGACTACACAGAACCAGGTCCTGCTCCCCTCTTTGAACCTGGTGAATTCAAGTCTTGGTCTTTCTGGAGAGCAGGTATTGCAGAGTTCGTGGCGACTTTCCTCTTCCTCTACATCACTATTCTCACTGTCATGGGCATGAAAAATTCCAAATACGTGTTCAACCATGGGAGTCTAGGGCATTGCCTGGGCATTCAGAGGAATGATCTTTGCTCTTGTTTACTGCATAGCCAGAATTTCAGGTGGGCACATAAATCCGACTGTGACATTTGGGCTGTTCCTGGCGAGGAAGCTGTCACTGCCATGAGCGGTGTTTTACATGATATGCCAGTGCTTGGGAGCTATCGATGGATCAGGAGTTGTGAAGGGATTCGAGGGCCACGCCAACTACGAATTGCTAGGGGGAGGGGCCAATTCGGTGGCTCATGGCTACACCAAGGGTGATGGTTTGGGTGCTGAGATTGTGGGGACCTTTGTGCTTGTTTACACTGTTTTCTCTGCTACTGATGCCAAAAGAAGCACCAGGGATTCCCATGTTCCACTTTTGGCACCCCTACCAATAGGGTTCACAATGTTCCTAGTCCACTTGGCCATGATTCCGATCACAGGAACAGGCATCAACCCTGCTCGGAGCCTTGGAGCTGCCATTATTTTCAACAAGGACCAAGCTTGGGATGATCACTGGGTATTCTGGGTTGGTCCCTTCATTGGCGCTGGACTTGCAGAAATCTACCACCAGATGATCATTCGGGCCATCTCGTTCAAACACTCCTAGAAATGTTTATGAGCAAGTAGCTTTGAGCTTTGTTGATAAAATGGCCGAGCTGCCCTGTTTGGGTATAAAGATTGAGGTTTTTTTTGTTATTTCTGGAATGGGTCATCGTGCTGAAGTTTCCCTCATAGGCTCTAGCTAAGTGTAGAATTCGCCCGTGTAGTTAATGTTGTGCATTATAAAGTTTTTATCAAATGTAGTAAGAATGCTTGGAAAGCACAAGCATAAGTTGACAAGCGATACAAAGCAGGGAAATATAGATATAGTGCTAGAGAGAGGCAGGGTGTAGGACAGGATGAGGAGGGGCCAGGTTCAGGGCAGGCAGCATGAAAGATGATTTCTTTTAGATGATTTCAGTTTTGTGTTGGCTGGCAGAGACATGATGACGTCTGCATTGACATGGTTCTTCTGGCTTCTTTCCTCTCACCCCAAAAGGAGAAACACATTTTTAAGGAAGTCATGGATAAGATGGTGGCGCTGTCATATGAGGAGATAAAAGGGATGAAGTATCTTCATGCGGAAATATGCGAGTCGATGAGATTACACCACTTGTTGTGGCTCAAAGAATATAAGTTGCCTCCATTTTCACTCTTTCCAAGAAAATGCTGTTATTCAACTGTTGCAAAAATGTCTTTGAACTTCTNGGTGGCGCTGTCATATGAGGAGATAAAAGGGATGAAGTATCTTCATGCGGAAATATGCGAGTCGATGAGATTACACCACTTGTTGTGGCTCAAAGCATATAAGTTGCCTCCATTTTCACTCTTTCCAAGAAAATGCTGTTATTCAACTGTTGCAAAAATGTCTTTGAACTTCTCCATTTTTTCTGAACTTTCTAAAATTGTAATATCAGTAATGTTAAATTTTCATGCACCACAACCTTTGCCAATATTGTCCCAGCCTGTGCGGAAATGTGAGCTTTAGAACAGGGTATGGACATCCATCACCGCTTAAATAATAGAGGATCTTTGTCATATGTTGCAGCTGCAACTGCCATGGTAGCCACGTACACAAAATGTGTTAGCTTTGACATGGCATGTAAACTGTTTGACAGAATGGCTCCAAGAATTATTTGACAGAACCCCATGATTTCAAGGTATACAAAATGTGGAATCATAGGGAGGCACGTCAATTGTTTGACAAAATGCCTCAAAGAAATATGTCTGAATGAAACGCTGATTGCAGGATATTAACTAAATGGGCTGGGGTTGTATTGTAAGGTTCATGGAATGCTAAAATATATTCAATAAAAAAGTTCAAATATTTAAGACTCAAATTTTTTTTTTTTTTTTTTAAGCAAATCAAAGATTTGTGTTGTGAATATACAATCTTTCTAACAATTTTTTTTTTACAATTTATTTAATACTTGTATTGTGGGTTCCCCATTTTTTTTTACTATTTATTTAATACTTGTATTGTGGGTTCCCCATTTTTTTTCCTGGAATTTTTACTTTTCATTTTTTGCAGTAATCTTCTTTATTATTGTTTTCATTTGAAAGAACCTACAAAGTGAAATTCAGAAAGAATCAATATGTTGTGGGAGTGCAAAACAATAATTTAATGTGCACTATTGTAAATTCCGTAATATGAGCTGCCCTTTCTAGAATTTTATAATTTTTAGATTTTTACAAATTTTAATTAATATTTTTTTTTTCTATTTTTAAATCAAAGATCAAAGATCAAATACTTTTATTAGTTCATTTGGAAATCATCGAATATCGAGTTAGTCCTACTGGGGACATACGCAATAGGGTCAGTCAATGACCATATAACATCCAAAAAGATGTTGCATTTTTCGTCACGTTTCTATTGTGATTTCATTTTTCGTTTCTTGTTTCTCGTAACATAGTTAAAATTGGGAATCAATCCAACTTCCTCCTTTATCTCTGATCAATCCTGCTAAAATCAATCCAGCTTTGCATGACAAACATAAATAGGTAACACATTGTCAAATAAAGAGACGTCCATGCTCTCATAGCCATTACCTTGTGTGTGTGTGTGTAATTGGGTACCTGTCAGAATCAACACAAACACTCAATATATCATTATATTAGCATCATGGGGTTAGTAAAAACATGAAAAGCATAGAGAACCCACTAAAACTGACCTATTGCCTTCTAACTAGGAGGAGTGTGACTAACAACATATCAGCCCTCAGAATATGCTAT
>MU227745.1:387532-401378 GCA_018584345.1 Thuja plicata
TTCTTCTTCCTCTTCTTCTTCTTCTTCCTCCTTCCTCCTCCTCCTTCCTCCTTCAAATGAATTGAAATGCATAAATATGATGTAAAGGACAATAAACTAAAAGGACCATTCAAAAGAAATAAAGCCAAAATTTTAGAAGATGCAAAACTTTGTTAATGCCATCCATCCGTTGCTTAACACTACATGTATACAAGATGTTGAGATCTACAAATCAGGGCACATGAAAGGACACCTATATATATAAAATTCTGCTAACACACATACCAAACTAACTTAACAAATATGTAATCAAAGCAAACCATACTGGGCAGTTACACAAAATTAAACACCTACAACCAAAGTTCACTGTGCGTACATTGGGAGAACAAAAATGACAAAGATGCCCAAACAAGAGAACCCCAAAACATGCATCCACTACGTTGTTCAATGAACTGGAAGGATTAATGCTTAAGGAAGAAGAATGAATCAAGGCCTTGCAGATTGGAAGAAAATCAACATCACACAATAGGGATAATCTGATTCAATACGAAAGCATCAACATTCCAAACACATCTCTAAGAAAGAATCATCTACACAGATTGGAATTAAAAGTTCATCGTGACAAAATGCTAGTGGAACGATATAATTTAATGTAAACAATATCATACCCTTTCCTAAAATTAAAAGAGTTATCCATATTTCAGATAAGGAAAAGAGAAAGATTGATAATATATGGAGTTATCATTTAGTGGACTTACTTGTCATCAATGTATTTGATTTTACAACATGAAAAGATAGCCAAATGAGGGGTTGTCAAGCACGTTTGAATGTTAATCACTGGGAAACATATGTGATGACGGAGTGAATGAGACAAATTTCATGCCAAATTGGGGTAGCAACGTAACGGCTTCTAGCATGTTGATGAGCATCATAGGCAACCAAAACCCAAATCAAATTTGTGCACCAAACTGTTCTCATACCATGGTGAAATAGGCAATAATTCTTAAAAATCCATTGCTCCTTATTGATGTATCCATCTAATCTGTTTTATTTCTTTGGTCTGTATAATGAAGCGAATGTTTTGAGACAATAAGAGAGCCAATGCATAGAAACTTTCATGGAAATATTGATCGAATCATTTGCTACCCCCAAATCTCCTCAAGAATGAATGGGTTTTGGGATGACTACCAGTCCTTCCACACTGGCACATATTGCAGTGGTGAAGTTTTCCCATCCAGACCCATTTAGATTTTTGAGCCTATTTTGACAGAATCACATAATACCATTGCAATGAAAATAAATGGCATACTATTGCATCCCATCCCACTCTCCTCTATGGTAACTAGATATTAAATTCTCAAAGAGTCATTACCTTTTTTCATCTTTTTAGTATACGCGGGAAATTTTACCATACAATCCACGTTGGCGGAAGTGACAAATTNCAAAAAAATTCATCTGCTTAAAGACCATATTTTTTTCATTCTGAGGGAAGTAATTGATCCTCTTTCTGAAGTGTAGAGGGCTTTGCAAGGTGATGTGCTCTGTCATTCTAGTCATAATTCCATTCATTTCATTTTGTTATCTTTCATATTTGAGAGTTGTTTAAACGTTGTTTACAGCCATGTTTTCCTAATCCAATCTCATAGCATGAGATCCTTTTTTAGGGTTTGATGTGTCCCAAGAGTCTTAAAGAGCAAGCCTCACCTTTCATTTTTTTGTGGAAAATGTAAGATTTGGGGATTGTTCCGAATCGAATTGGGTGATTCGATCTGGACCATCTGGTGATTGTTTGATCGGTATCAGTGGGTTGATTGTTTTGATATGGTGCATTGTCTTTAAAAATTAGATCTCATGGGAAGATTTTACAGAACTTAATGGGTAGACTAGTTGGATGTTGTTGATGTGGTGTTCTGTTGTGGAATAATTAAACCTCGTGGGAATTCATCCAAGGTGTCCAAAATTTTTTAGTCACATGCAAAGGGTGTTGAGTGAATCAGAACAAAGGGTTTGTGTAGGATTTCGGAGGGGTTCTGAGTTTTAGATAGATTCATGACCATTTGGGGGTGCTTGTTTGGCAAAAATTCTAGGATCCACTTGTTAGTCACCAAAACAACTGGATTCTGACTATTTGGTAATCGTCTTCAATTAAGAGTAGAAAGTTTGAAGGCTGTAATCCCCAAAGTTGTGTTTTTGTCTCATGGAACGTAGCCTTTTCACAATCTGAAGCCCTGAATGCGTCAAATTATGTGTCCCTTAGAACATAAATGTGGAGGGCATCTTGGCAAAGCTGGAGAACGGGGTTTTGAGTGTGAAGCACCCAAAACAAATATAGAATCTGCCAATGGTGGAGATGTTAAAAAGATTGACATTGGAAGTGCCTAGAATGGAATAGAACGGAAGAAAATGGGACTGATATGTTAATGGTGTGCACACAAAAATAGTGCATGCATCCACTATTTAGAAATATTTAGGGAAAAAACTACGTGGCAATAAAAAATAGAGGGCTTATAGAGTTTTGCTGAGTAGAAGGTTCACACACCATTTTGATTTTGTATCAAGGATAGTGAAGGCAATCCTCTAGATTCAGTAAAGGGGGCTTTGCACATACAAAAAACAAAGATGAAGTAATTTAGTTTTACCCTAAACGCTGAAATAAATTATATGTCCAGAAAAATAAAAAACTGACTCAAATTTAATAGTGACATAAATGCGATACCTTGCGAACGGAGATAATTTAGAAGTAGAGACTCATGAACCATTTTTGTCCATGTTACACAAATCCCCGACACACAAAACCCACCTAGTACCAGTAATCAAATTTCAAAAGAATTCAGAAATTTCAAACTTGATACTCCTTTAGCGAACCAGAAACATCATTACATACACAAAACACTAAAAACTTGGATGATCAAAACACACACCTGTTAAACAAAGCCCTTGATTTCATAGGTGTCTTCTTCCAAATCGACCCTAGTAAGTAGAGCATCAGAATTTCAAGGGACTCAAGCCTTCCAGTAGTTTTGATAATAACAAGAATCTGAATGAATTATTTTCAAGATATCTGAATTCATTCTCAACTGAGCAGAGTAGGAATCAATTAAAATTCCTTTCATGTGCCACTAAAACTAACGGTTCAAAACATGTTACCATGCATCTCGGTAAAAATGCAACGTTTAATTTTTGGGAGTACCGAGCGATAACTAAAGCTTTAATTAAGCACAAAAATCGTCAACCGCTAATTATTATTAAATTAAAAATAGATAATTTTTTGTTGAAAAAAAAACAAATTATAGATTACATGATTTCTATATAAATCATATGGAAAATGTTAAAATAGAAGATAAAAAGTAATATTAATTTAAGAATACTTAGAATATATTTTTTATAAAAAAAAATCATATATAAAATATATGAATAATGTGACATTAACTATTTTGATATGAAAAAGAACAACCGTCTTCACATAAAATCATGATTATTACCCGTAACCGTCTTCACATAAAATCATGGTTATTACCCGCAATGATACAACCATCTTCACATGGTATAAGACAATTTGTGCGAAACATGATTATTACGGGTAATGATACAATATTTATAAAAGAGTTATTTTAGTCATTCATGAAATTTAAAATTAAAATGCACCAATTTTTTCCTCCATTTAAAAATAAAATTAAGATTGTTTAAATATAATCTAAATTTTTAATTTTTAATATTTTAAATATTCATAACTATTAAAAAAATAAAAAATATTTATATATTTTTAGATATTTAACATATAAATATTATTAAATTAAAAATAGATAATTTTTTGTTGGAAAAAAAACAAATTATAGATTACATGATTTCTATATAAATCATATGGAAAATGTTAAAATAGAAGATAAAAAGTAATATCAATTTAAGAATACTTAGAATATATTTTTTATTAAAAAAATTCATATATAAAATATATGAATAATGTGATATTAACTATTTTGATATGAAAAAGAACAACTTTCTTCACATAAAATCATGATTATTACCCGTCTTACATGGTATAAGACAATTTACCGATGCAAAACATGATTATTACCGATAATGATACAACCGTCTTACATGGTATAAGACAATTTACCAGTGCAAAACATGATTATTAGGGGTAATGATACAACCGTCTTCACATGGTATAAGACAATTTACCGGTGCATGGCTTAAAAATAATCAATTTAATAAAATTAATAGGTGAATTTTTTTAACTTTATCATTTAAAAAATAATTTTATTGAGTAATTTTTAAAAAATAGTTTTTTTAATATTTAAAAATTATATATCTACTTTCATTTTTATTTTATTTTTTATTTCTTAAAAGATAAGTAATTAAATATTATTAGGATTTACACTATTTAAATATAAAATATAATTTAAATTAAAGTATATTCTTAAATTGACATAGAAGAGATAATTAGGGATTTGTTTTTACATAATTTAAATAGCAATTAAATTATTTCTTTATATTAAAGATAGTGAATTATCATCTCTATTAGAACTTGTTTTGTCATACGTCAATTAGAGCTACTATGAATCAATATTAATCAACAAAAGTAAACATAAAAATATCAATCTACATATTTTTTCTTTCACTATAAGTCTCAACTTCATTAAGATTCTTGAACTAATTGTTCAATGTAAGGTCCACATTGGACCTGACTTCTTCATGCATCGCATTACTTACTTCGTTGGTAAAGAATCTGGTTTTGTGTCTCTTTTGTGGCTTCTGTCTATGTTCTTCCATGAGATATTTTTCATTGTATTGTTTCACCAATTCTAAAAGACCTTGGAGGAAAGGTTGATTCTCTTTTTTTGTTATTGGCCCATGTCTTCTTGTAGAGGATCTCTAATGTGTTAACTATGACCAAGCCTTCCTCCAACAACTTTTTGAATTCCCTCTTTGATATCTCCATGGTGACAGTGACCCGCAAAGCAACATTTGAAACAATGAGTTTCTTGACAAACTTAGTAGGCGTCCTTCCCTTACTTTGAAATTTCTCCTTGTTCCTGAAAATGCAAATTTGCCATAAGATATGAGTGGATAGCAATAATTAAAATTATTCAAGATTTTAGACATTTTAATTGATTTTGCCAAATAATATCTTAAACGTAGAACATAAAATATTTTAGATTTATTTGGCAATAAAGCAATAAATATGTTTGGTAGATTTAGGAATTCTATAAATATAGCATAAATCTATCTCTTTTTTAGCATCTTGTAAGGCAATCTCTAAAGAAGGAGAAGCTATCTAAAACAAGGTTTCTTTAGCTCTAGAATCTTGTTCCAAAAAGCACAAATAATACCTTGCCAACTTATGTTAGGAAGATTAACATTCCAACAACTATTAAGATGAGTATATCGAGATTCATTAATATAAAGAGAACTATAAATAATTCTAGGAGTAATCTTATTCATTTTAGTGCCATCTGACCAATAGATATCATTATACTAGCCATCCTTGGTTGTTAATTGTTAGGGAGATGGAGGGAAGAGTATGTTTCCCTAAGAATCGAGTATGTTCTCTAATGGGTGCTGGGAATCTCATATTCCTCACTAAGGTCAGACCAAGATTTGACTTGACCATTCATGAGGATATCCTTAAAATACTTAATGTCTTTGTTGTTCCACTACTTCGCAAAGAAGCCATGCAGTAGTTCCATAGGCTTGTCTTTGTAGTGGAGGTTCCATTAAATGGACTTGTCCTTGAGAATCATCCTATTAGTGATAATGTTGTTATTATTAAACATGGTTCTCACACACTCCCAAGCTTTCCATATGCTCTTGAAGAGTTGGAGCCTGCATGAGAAATAGAGAAAGAACTTACTAGGATATAAAAAAAGTGCGGATCCTTCTAGAACATGGCACATTTAGGGAAAACTTTGCTAGTGTTATGACGAACCAAGATTTTCCCGAGTTCATTTTATTCAATTGATTTAAAAATCCATTTGATCGCTAAGGCCATGCCTTGTATTCTTAGTTCTTTCAGGGAAATACTACCCCACTTCTTCTCCAAAGTGCACCAACTCCATTTGAATGAATGCTTCTTTTTATTACCTTTACCATCATACCACATATACTTTCTATTTTGTTTTTTAATATCATTAATTTGGTACTCACTGAAGAACCAAACAAAGGAATATTAGATATTGTAGGATGAGATAATTTTTTGACAAACTTGAATCTTATCTGCCAAGGACAAGTGTTGGTTGTTCCATTTATTGGCCTTATTCTCAATCTTTCCTTTAACCCACTCCCACATATATATTTTAGGAAGGGGTTAATAGAAAAAAGGATTTCCAAGGCATCTCACAAGCTTAGAGGGTCCTCTACAACTAGATTCATACATGGAGAACTAGTGAGGAGGGTCATTTTGCGAGCTCAACACAATGGAAAGGATGGCTTAGAACCTAAGGCCATGCAAAAGCTATAAATCTTTCTCATGAGGGAATCTATTTTATTTTCATTCATTCTAATAAAGAGGGTAGTGCCATCAATGAATTGTAAGTTAATCAAATCATCATTGTTAGGGAGAGTGATGTCTTTGACACTTGGAGAGAGGTAGGAGTCTCTGATTAGGTAATGCAAAGCATTTAAGGCTATGACAAAGAGGGATGGATCCAAAGGATAGTCTTGTATAATGGCCTTTCTAGCTTGAATCTTGCAAATTTGGATCCATTGAAATCAATCTCCACCTTAGCATCTTTCATTAGAATATGCACCCAATGATAGTAGTTGTTCAGAAAACCAAATGCCTATAGATCCATGGTGAGGAATTACCATTCAAACTTATCATAGGTTTTCTCAAAGTCTAATAATAATTCCCCACTTCCTAATTGTCCTCTTCGGCCCAATGCGTAGCCTCCCAACACATAATGAGGTTCTAAAGAATGTGTCAACCCTTGATGAATTTTGTTTGAGTGTTATTAACAAATTTGGGGAGGATATTAGTTAATCAAGTGCTGAGATTTTGGCCAGGATCTTATAGGAGACATTAAGAAGAGTTATATGTCTCCACTTCTTAATAAGATCTTTGTCATCATCCTTAGGAAGTAGTTTAATAATGCCTCTTTTGATTTCATTGCCCAAAGAGCCCCTATTTTCAGCTTTCTTATATACTTGAAGAAAATCTTCACAAACCCAATCTATGTTTGCTTTGTAAAATTTATCTAGGAGACCATCATTCCCAAGAGAATTATCATTCAAGAGTGTTTTGATGGCATTTTGAATCTCCTTTAGGGAGATTCTCTAGTAAGGAGGAGTCCTCTTTGAATAACTTCCTAAGGATGATGGTCCTACACAATTCTCTAGCTTCTATACATTTGGGTCTCTATCCTCAGCAGTGAACAAGTTTTTATAGGTCATGAACATTTCCTTTATATCTTCTTGCTCATGCACTACTTAAAAACCATATAAGATTTTATTAATCATCTCTTTAGTTTTTTTACTCTTCAAAATATTAAAAAAGAATTTTGTACCCTTGTCTTCGTTCTTCATCCAATTTAGTTTAGACCTTGTTATCATACCCTCAATTTTATGATTTTGAATCCTTCTGAGGGTGTTATTGATCTTAACCAATTCATTAGTAATATCTTGATTGGTAGGGTGTTCCTACAAAAGATTTTCGGTTTCAAATAGCTTGTCCTTAAGTTTAGATTTTATCCTCCCATTGTCCACGGTCTTCTTCTTCTCAATAGTTTGCAACAAGATTTTTTGACTATTAAGATTTGTATTCCATCTTTCAATAACAGTCTTACCTTATAACATTTAATGATTAACGAGTCTTAACATAATGATTTCATTGGAAAAATCTCCATCTCTAAGGAGATCGGTGTTAATCAAGAACTTCTCAGATTTACAAGGGGAAGTATAAACTTGATTAAAGAATTAAAATTAGCAACGATTGGTTGATGGTTAAAGAGTCTAGAGGGGTGCACCCTAACACTAAATCCTCTATCACTCACTTGAAAACTCAATTTTTCCTTATTCACATAGAACCTTCCAAGTCGATTATAGATCCTTTATTGACCCTACTGGTAGTTACACTATGTAAACCAAATGTTATTATTCTCATCTTTTTTCCTCTCAAGTAGATCAAAATGGTTGAGCTTAAACTTGAGTCTAACCCAATAAATAACGCATTACCCTTCTATTCACTTTTATTACCCCTTTTTATCCTCTTGTCTTTTCTTACCCCTTTTTATCCTCTTGTCCTTAAAATTGAATTAGCACTTCCACATATCGGTTTATTCCCTATAATCATTTGAGGCATAAATCGAGCAGAGGAAAATGATTGCTCCTTCCTTCTCAATAATGACCCAAATTTCTCTGTTACAAGGAGAGGTTCCCACTTCCTCAACATATTGAGCCCACTTACTGGAAACTGATATGTTCATGCTTCCTTTTCCATTATCATGTTTAGTGACAAAGAAAGAGGCATATTTCCATATGCCTTTGAGGCTAACTTCCAACACAAAGTGAGTGGCTTTAATTTCTTGGAGGAAAATAGATTATGTGTTACTAATAGTGTTCATCAACCTCTTAACAATGCATTTCTTGTTCAGGGACTCTACTCCCCTAACATTCCAAGAGATACATTGTATTCCCATCATAAACTTATTCATCAATGCCCATACCAACCCTAAAGTTATCAAAACGTTTAGGGGGGTTGTTATCAATATCCTTTCTCTTGGAGTGAGGACCCAGATAGTCAACATATTTTTTTTTCCTTCTGTGAATAACAACCAGGATTGTCCAGGTTGCCTTATTGTCCAACAAAGAGGGGGCAATCCTGGTAGCATGAGAACTTAATATCCATTAGAGTTCCCTTCCCAAGATCTTTTGATGACATGAAGGCCAATAAGGGCTCTTTGAGGGGGAAGGGGGGCATGGGGAAACCTGGCTTGCAGTGGCTTAAACATCAACATTGGTTCCATCTTGGGGATTCTTATTTGGGTTTGCACTAGGGGTTCCTACGGGAACAAGTCCAATCTTAGCTAAGGATTGCAAGGTGAGAACCCATGATTGGTCTTTCAAGGGAAGCATGGCTAGAGCCTCCAAAAATCTTCTATTTAAGCCGCCACTAGGGGCATTAATAGGATTAGAAATGCAACTGTTTCAAGCATTCTTTAGCACTATATTGTCCCTAGTGGAGTCATTGATGACCTCATGATCTGCAAGGGAGTCAAAACCATTAAAGAGAGTTAAATATTTCAACCTCTTATTAGGGGTGGAATGAACAAGAGGTCCTTGCAGGCTCCTTCTAGCCTTCCCTATATTCTCAAGCTCCATAACAATGGACTTAACCATAGAGAGGGGATCACAATGAGGTTCCTCAGTAGGGAAGTCCTTAGATTTTTCCAATGAAGACCTATAAATGAGCATAATATCTTTGTTGATGGCTTTGGACGTCCATTTAAGATCCCTAAATGTGAAATTACCATTGTTTCAAAATTGGTTACTAGTAACGACATCTCGCATCTTGGGTTGTTTAAAGAAGATGATAAAAATGCCTCTTTTAGTAAGACGACATAAAGAAAATTGAATGCCAATTTTTTTGAACCAAACATTCTTAATCTAATCACCAAGAAACTTCCTAGCTGAAATCTTGTCAATATCATTAGTAGCAAGAAAAATAGCAACATTTTTAAGCCTTTCTTTTTCATTACTCATAACATTTAACATTTCTAGTTTAGGAGACGCTAAGATAATTTTAGGGTAAGAAGAAGGTTGTTTACCATCTTCGATTCCATGATCATAGGAAACCCTAGCAAGGAAAGCATCAAAGTCTGGGACACTCATCTCCTTGTGCAGAACCACTTCTTTGAAGAATTTCAAATTAGGTGGGTTCGAATGTGGATCATAATCAACCACTTCAACATTATCATCCTTCATAAAAATTTATATGTCAAGAGAGTGCCCTTCCATTAATGTTGGGTACTCTCTCAAGTACACAAATTAAATGCAAAAAGAAAGGAACAAAAATGGTCACTAAACCACTAAGTCAACAAGAAGAAACAAACACAAAAATAAAGCAAATGAACAACACAAAAATTGAGGATAAGAACAATGCAAGAGAAGGTCACTTATGTGGCCATGCAAACCTACAGGGAGATCCATCTAGCCCCCTCCACATTGTTGGTCCACTTTTGGTATGCCCATTTTTAAACTTTTGCAACATCCCTCCATTGGGACTTGGTTTTGTTGTTGTTGGAATAGTGCAAACTATAAACCTTTATGGTGCCTTTGTAAATATTGGAGGCATTAATGGGCTCTTGCATGTCATCCAAATAAGCCTTGACCACGTTTTAGACACTGGCACTGTATTGCAGTCAGGTGACACTCTCAAGATTATGATACTCAACCATAATCGTGAAAGAGGTAGGGTAACCCTCTCAACAAAGAAATTGGAGCCTACACCTAGTTATATGGTTCGCAACTAGGCCTGGAATTTGATGGTCATATTGGTCGTTTTTCCACTTTTGAGTCGTATATGATAGACTAAAATTTTATTTGACCGTATGAATTGATAAGCTATTTTTTTTCAAAACCATCAACATGACACTCAAATTTATAAATAAACCATCAAAATTTGTTATAAGCAATATATTATTTTATTTAATAATATAAATATATGTTATTTTATTATTATTATGTAAATATATTATAAATATATGTTAATTTATAATATAAATGTTTCTATAATATTTATTATATATTTTATTTATTTAAAATATGTTTAAAAAGAATATACAAATTTTAGAAACTTATTTTACCAATTTAAAATATTAGTATGTAATATATATGTTTTTATATTCTCTATTATATATTTATAAAAAAATAAAACCCATTTTTAAAATAAAGCATATAAACTTAGAAACTTTCTTAATTAATTTGATATTTTTGCATATATCACTTATTTGTAAGTATTTGCTAATTTTTATATTATTTTTATCACAAATAAAGGTTTTGCATATATTTACTAATTTATACTTATTTTCTAATTTTACAATATTTTCATATCATCAAATATTTTTATTTCTTAATTGTATCCTAAATTAGTTAATAGCAATTACATATAATACTAATGTTTTAAAATAATAATTAAATTATTTGTACAAAAAATTTGACAATTAATATTTATCTTAAAACGTAAAATAAAAGGCATTAAAATGACCAAACCATCATAAAAAAAAATTATTAGAGAAGTTTGTGTAACGTTTTCATTTCTTAATTGTATCTTAAATTAGTTAGTAGCAATTATATATAATACTAATATTTTAAAATAATAATTAGATTATTTGTAAAATAAATTATAGAGGTCGCAACCCAAAGCTCTCTATGAAAAAGCTTGTGTATGAAAAAGTTGTTGTATGAACCCAAAGCTTGTGCATGAAAAAGATGAAAAAAGCTGATACGTTGCACTTGCAAGTTGAATTTTGCCCTACTCCCGTTGATGTCATGGACTCCATCTAAGTATGATTGTAGTTAATGAGGACGCAACACAATTCGTATATAGGACAATATTGAATGAGATCTTTATAATAAAAGCATCACATAAGGTTGATCGTGAGAAGTGTGATTGCAAGATATAAAGATGACGAGTTTGTGAAAATGCCTTCAAACAAATGCAATCAGCGAATAAGAAGTCAGCGTCCTCTTTGCCTTTGATAAAATGGAATGTTAGAACATGGTATCTATATCCATCACACACTAACTGTAGGCCCTATGAAAGAAATATATACATGATATGTGAAAAGGATATTGGAGAGTTAACAGAACTAAAAATAAACTTGAAGGTTTTATTTTTTTATTTTTTTATTTTTTTATTTTTTTATTTTTTTATTTTTTTATTTTTAGGAGATACATTATATTCACAAAGTCCAATTTTAATATCAAATGGAAATTTTGCTTCATAAATGATCTCCATCATGATACTTATTTGGGACCTTCCATATCAATTGATGATAGTAGATTAATATTTAATGTTTAAGTACTATTAAGAAAAAAAATTATTCCATAAACTTATAAATGTAGTAGCATGTTTACATTAATCTCTCTTGAGTTCCCTGGCAGGGCATGACATGTAGACCAATGGAATGCAGATTACAAAAGCTTGACAGTTGCAGATGGAGGTCCAAAAACGACTACATGAATAGCTAGAGATCCAAAGGAATCTACAATTGTGGAGAGAAGAACAGAGAAAATCCCTTAAGAAAATGTTTGAGGAGCAAGACAAGGTAGGTAGATTAATCATGAATCATGGACCATTCATAGTTGGTTGCATTGATTCATCTCCTAGGGGATTCACAAGAAACATTTTTTGAGGAAGAACTAAGAACTTGAATTTGAATATGGAGAGACTTTGACCACAACTTACCACTTCAAATTCTTGAGAAACATATGATATTTCAGGGCCTAAATTTCCTTCTAACAAGATTATATACCTTCCAACTTTGAAACATTCTCATTATAATAAGATGATAACACATTACTGAGTTTAATATTAATTTTTACGGGAAAAGTGAGAAGTTGTGATATTAGAAACTGAAAGATTTCTTGAGAAGAGTACGCATCATGGAATTATAAGAGCCTTCCAAGGGAAATGGGAAGGTTTTCCAAGAAACAATTACATCCCCAAAAAGTAGCTACAAAAACTGAAAAGTCTATGAGAAACAAGGGAGCCACATTATACTTTTTACTAGATGATTTTCCAAGACAGAAGGATCCAAAATTCTAAAGTCTATGCTCAAGAAGAGGAGGCATTTCTGATATTGTAAAAAGGGGAAAACATGACCTTTTCTTGTACAGTGAGAGAGTTTTTGAACTTTTTGGATTTCATCTAAGAAATAAAAGGGGAGTTTTTGAAACTGTCTGATCATTTGTATCTCTTGTTAGATTGTTATTTCCTTATGCTAGTTGCAATCTTTTCTTGAATGATTCTGCATATCGTATTAGATTATAAGTGTACTAATTTTATGAACTTTGAGTCATGAATTTTCACTTAATCTGTTAAAGATTGTCGCTATTTCCCTAATCATATTTTGTGGGTACTGAGTAGGTGAATTTTATGTTGTTTATGTCAATTTCCCTTTCACTCTAAATTTATATTTGCACCTACAATATGCCTATGCTCAGGTGTTAGTGTGCCTTTTATGTTTTCTAGTTAAAAGCGTACCCTAGAAAAACACAAATTACATCATAAGAGGGAGTTGTACCTCTAAAATTCACAACAAAGTTGTCAATTTGATGACAACTTCCCCAACTGTTGGTTTCTAGTTTGTCTTTCACCTTGGGTATAATGAATCATTTTTAAATATTATTTCACAAGGACAAATTTGTAAACTAACACATGTGGACCCGAAGACGACAACCGCCCTGCATGTAAACCCCAATTCAAAGCACTCTCATCTAAGTTGTGACATTTAAACTATTTCATTACAAGCATCACCATTATACTTTATTTGAATATAAATAACTTTAGACATTATAATTATTAAGTGGATCTAAAAATTAAATTAAATTAATATGTATTTCTATACTAAATATTATATACTAATAAAGTTAATTTTTTTTTTATAATTTATTAATAATTTAAATTTAAAACTTGTCATATATCAAATTATATATTAATAATTTAAGATGGTAAGTTGTTATCACAAAATATCGCACACATGCTTGGGGTATGACTCTCAAGCAACCTTGTGAAACATTGAATCAGCCTCCAAGTGTGGGACCTTGCTCATGTGAGAGTGAATCTCCAGAGAAGGTCGACTTCCTTCCAATCAAGGTGCACCTATGCTAACTAAACTTAGAACTTACAGGAAAAAGGGGAAGAGGG
>MU227746.1:104974-120830 GCA_018584345.1 Thuja plicata
AATTGGTTTTCTCATTTTGCATGGTTAAATTCTGTTGATTGAGGCCTTAGTCAATTGGTCTGTCATCTGAGAAGTATTACCCTTTTGAAATATATTTGAATTTGTTTTAGGTTGCATGTACATTCCACAACACCTTTGAAGTGATAAGTTTTCATGTAAAACTGTCTCTRAGGTTGAACATAAGATTGGAATGATCTTGACTCTATTGCCCATGGTAGAATAAGGCACTGGTCTAATCATTATTTGGATTATAGTTATTCAGTTCATTGTTTATAGTTTTGTGATATCTTATCTATCTGTTCATTTCAAATTACATACACATTTACTAAACATTCTTTCAATTACTTAAATTATTTTAGTTTACAGTTCATGATATATTGATTTCAGTTATATTTATTTCAAGTTCCTTGCCATACTTTGAGAGACAAAAGTTTGAGTTCCATACACATGTTATCTGCTATAAAAAGCCTGTTCAGGTGAAGGTTCACCCACCTTGGTCCTGCAGAGCCACAAGTGCAGGGGAAGAGGATCATAATCGATCATTCCCGTTAGTTGGCCAAAAATAATTGGATTTCCCATCATTGGATTGGCAAGTCCAAAGGAAATTCAATTCAGTGTTTTTGGGCACCAACAGTCTGTCTGTTGGGTTACACTATGATTCTTCTCATCGGTAATGCTTGTGATTCTTCTTGTTGGTAATTCTTTCTCAGGTTTCTTTCTCAGGTATCACTGTGAATTTCCTCTCAGGGTTCTCTATCCATCGGGGTGCACTTCCCATCGGTGTTTTTTGTCACTTAGTGAATACTTTAATATTTTATGCATTACTGATAGCATAACCTTAAGCTTTCTAGTTCTCTGAAGTCTTTGACACTTTGTATATATAACCAACCATATTATATCAATTTGAAATCAATGACAAGACAATACATTAACCAATTTAATGTCTTGCATTAACTTTCTGCAGCTTGATGATCATCAACTTAACATCTTCAAGCATTCAATCAGTTATAGTTCATCAATCTCTCCCTTTGGCATTGATGGAAACACACTACATTATCACACTATATTATTACTAATACAATATTAAATATATCAGTTGTAGTTCATCAATCTACCAATTTTATTTTTCTATAACCAATACAAATGTCTGGCTCTCGGTAAGCTCATATAGCTTAGATTTGTTTCTTGCAGAGTGCTTTCTTCAATATTCAATCCCTTCACTAGATAGATGTAGCATCTTCTTATTCTTTCTCTAATGTTGTCTCTCCCTTTGACTGTTCCTCTCCTTGATCATCTCTTTTCCTTTAACAAAAACATAGATATATTCTCTCCTTGTTGATATTCTCTCCTTTACAATATCTTCTCTCCCTTTGATGGATAGTTCATATGTATACATAATCTCTCTTCTTTGGATATTCTTGGGATACTCTGTCCCTTTGAATTCTTAGGAACTTCTCTCCCTTTGACAACAATGCCAAAGTAAACTTTGATCATGCCAAAGTTATATCCTATCACATTTTATAATATACTCCTTGAATTTCCCTATCCACTAGCAGTACAATGACTCTGGTTTTTGATGCAGATATGTACCTTGCTTTGTACTGATGTATCTTTGTAGTCCATCTCTTTGCTTGCATCAACATAAATTCTCTTCTGATTGAGTGTAGGCTGATGCAGCCTCCTAGTCAGCTTACTAACCAATAGACAAGGGTCAGACCCCTAGTCTCTTTCTCAGGTACTCAAATGTATCTTTAGGCAAAGCCTTTGTGAATATATCAGCTAATTGTTCCTTGGATTGAACATATTCCGGTATCACCTCTTTATCTTGCACTTGTTCTCTTAAGTAATGATACTTGATAGCAATATTATTTGTCTTAGCATGCATTACTGGATTCTTAGAAATGTTTATTACACTGGTATTGGGTAAAAGCACAATAATCTATCACCTTTTAGGCTAACTTATCAACATAGCTGAATTTTAGTATTTCTAACTAAAAATTAATTTTGGTCGAATATATAGTCTAGCTAGATTCGTTCTAGCTAAGTTAGATAAGCTCTTTAACTTTTCCAATTGTAAATGTCTATTAAATGTATGTTTATACCACTTTGAGTCCAATTACCATAGAAATGAAATTATTTCAGAAAAAGTGACGTTTCAATAACTCCTAGTCTTTTTAATGATATTTTTAAAAAAATACAAAAATACCCTTTTGTAGAGATCAGAGTCAAGGATATCCTCACATAGATTTTATAGTATTTTAATTAGACATAGTCTATTTTAATTAAAAATATTGAAAGTAGGTATTTTAACAGTCAAGCAGTCGGTTATTCTGAAAATATAAAAAATGATAAATCAATTCAAAAAAAATTTAAAATCATAGAAAACATTAGACAAGAGAGTCATCTTCAATAATATATAATTTATTTGGTTTTTGGTATAGTTTTGATAGGGGAAAAGTGGCGGCAAACAAAAACTGTTGATCTCAGGTAAGTTCGACTTTGAAAACTTATAACAGGAAAAATATAGATGGAAAACACTTCTTTCTTTCTTTCTGCACTAGCTATACATGTCATCTAAAACATATTATGAAATTGGACGAGAAAACAATGTTTTACTTATAATGATTTGGCGGGAAGTAAACTCCTTGATTTACAGTATTTTTCAGGAAATGAAAAATAGACCTAAAATTTTTTAAAAACATATTAATTTTTGTTCAATTTTTTTAAAAAAAATTATAGGAATATAATTCATCCTATTTCACACATTTCTTCAGTTTACATTATCTTCAAATTCTCAACAGAAATGTGACTTTTCTGCCGTTGAAGTTTTACAGTTTTGGTGTTGCTAACCTTTTCCTTTGTAAAAGGGTGACAGATTATTGTGATTTTACCCTTATTATCACAATAGATAATTATTGGTTCAAGAATTTTCATATTCATACCTTCTAGCAACTGTTTGATCCATGCAATGTTAGAGTAGTTTGCGGCAGTAGCCACATATTCTTCTTCTGCAGTAGATTGTGAGATGCATCCTTGTTTCTTGCTTATCCATGTGACAAGTCTGTCACCCATGAAGAATGATCCTCCAGTTGTGCTCTTTCTGTCATCTAAGTTTCCAGCCCAATCAACAGCTGTATAGACTTGAAGCTCAAATTTTCCTTCTCTTTTATACCATAAGCCATAGTCCTCGGTGTTCTTTAGATATCTCATAATTCTCTTGACAACAGTCATGTGTGATTCTTTGGTATTAGTAGAGAATCTTGCAACTATTCCAACTGCATGTGTTATATCTGGTCTGGTATGAACAACATACATTAGTTTTCCAATCATTGATCTATACAAGGTTTGACTTACCTTATTTGATTTGTCTTCTTTTGTTAGGTTACATCCGGTTGCCATAGGTGTTCCAACTAGCTTGGAATCTACCATCTTGAATATCTTCAACACTTCTTTGATGTATTTGGATTGTGTGATATATATGCCTGCATCTTGTTGAATAATTTGTAGACCAAGAAAGAATTTGATCTCCCCAAACATCGACATCTCAAACTCTTTGCTCATTTCATTAGAAAATTATTTAAATAACATATCATTACCCCCAAATATGATATCATCAACAAATATTTCAGCAATCAGAATTTTATCATCAATATCTTCTTTTAAATACAGATTGCTATTTTCACTTGTTCTTACAAATCTAATGCTTATGAGATAGGAGTAAAGTCTTTCATATCAGGCTCTAGGTGCTTGTTTCAATCCATACAAGGCTTTGTGTAGTCTACATACCATGTTCCTCCTGTCTGGATCAACAAACCCTTTTGGTTGTTCAATGCATACATCTTCTTCCAGTATTCCATTTAGGAATGCATATTTGACATCCATCTGGTATACCTTGAGTCCTTTGAATGCAACATAAGAAAGTAAGATTCTTACTCCTTCTAGTCTAGCAACAGGTACAAATGTTTCACCATAGTCAATACCTTCTTCTTGTGCATACCCCTTGCATACTAATCTTGCTTTATTCCTTGTGACTTCTCCATTCTCATTCAACCTTTTTCTAAATATCTTTTTGGTACAAATGACATTCTTGTCATCTGATCTTGGTACTAGTGTCCATGTTCTTTTCTTCTCAATCTGTTCTACTTCTTCATTCATATCACTAACCCATTCTTCATTTTCAAGTGTAGTATTAACAGATTTAGGCTCAAAATCACAAATTAAACATCTAGTGTTTAGTGACTTACTTCTTGTTCTCATTCCAACCTTCTTGTCTCCTATGATCTGATTCTGTGGATGATGTCTTCTGACATACTTGGCAAGTATCAGTTCATCTCTTTGTTCATCATTCTGATCATCATCTATACCTTCATTCTGATCTCCATCACTTGGAACATCATTTTGAGGATCTTCCTAATTTTCGGTATTTGTAGCCCGATGCTCGGGTGCAATATTCTGTTTCTTGGGAGCAATACATTGTTGCTCAAGTAGAGTGTCAGGTTTTTCAGTGTAAAAAAACCTATTATATTCTTCTGGTTCTTTTATGCTTTCCTTATCATTTTTCTCTGCATATTCATCTATTCTGATATTTGCACTTTCAATGATCTTGTTAGAAGACTTGTTAAGACATTTATAAGCCTTGCTTTTGGTGGAAAACCCTAGAAAGATACCTTCATCACTTTTGGAGTCAAGCTTTCCATTTCTATCATCTTTCAAAATATAACATTGACTTCCAAAGATTCTGAAGTAACTTACATTGGGTGTGTATCCATACCATAGCTCATAGGGTGTCTTTCTTCAATTGTACTCTGTTCAATGTGTAGATAGCAGTACTGACAATTTCCCTCAAGAAAGTTTGAGTGATGATTTTCTCTATCATCAGTGTTCTTTCACAATCAACAATGGATCTGTTTCTCCTTTTAGAAATCCCATTTTGTTGTGGTGTTCTTGGTGCAAAAACATGCCTTTTAATTCCATGCTCATTGCAAAAGTTGGTGAATTCATGAGAAACAAATTCTCCTCCTCTATATGATCTTAAGCATTTCAATTTATTACCACTTTGTTTTTGTACCATAGATTTATACCATTTAATCATCTTGAATGCTTCTGATTTTTCTTTTAAGAACATAACTGTCATCATTCTATAATAATCATCAACAAAGAGAATGAAATATATATCACCATAGTAACTCTTTGTTCTCATGGGTCCACATAGATCAGTATCGAATAATTCTAGAATAGCATTAGATGTATGGGTTTTGCTCTTGAAACTAGACTTTGTCATCTTACCTTTTTGACAATTCTTACACATGATATGCTCGGGCTTTGACATGCTCCGTAAGCCTCTTACTTTCCTTTTATTTCTTATATTTATCATGTTGTCAAAATTCACATGACATAATCTCTTATGTCACAACCATATATCTTCATTTCTAGCCATTAAACAAGTAGTGTTTATATCATCAAGATAGAATAGGTTACCTTTTTCCTGTTCACCAGTTCTGATCAACCTTCCTGATTCATTAGAGATCTTTTCCTTCTTGTTTTCAAATGCTACTTGGTGACGTGTGTTATTCAGTTGTGAAATACTCAATAGATTATAGTTAATTCCTTTTACCCATTATGCATTTTCACATTTGATCAGGTTATTCAACATTATAGTTCCTTTACCTTCAACTGGAAAATGTGTGTCATTACCCATTCTTACTGATCCACCATTATAGTACTCAAAAGTTTCAAACTTTTGTTTATCACCGGTCATGTGGTGAGTGCAGCCACTATCTATAATCTAGACATCATTCTTACTAACCTTACATATGAGTGCAGTCTTTACATACATTTCTTCTTCATCTGAATCATCCTTCATGGCCACAAATACCATCTCAATGTCTTCATCAGATTCGGTGTCAATATCTCCATCTCTGTTCTCAGCTAGGTAACAAGCTTTCTTCCCTTTGTCCTTGTAGTCTTAGGTAGCTCTTCTGTCAGATTGTTAGTTTCTTTGGTAATCTCTGTTGTCACTTCTATCAAACATCTTTTCATATGATCTGTCATTACTTCTGTCATCTTTTATTTTGTTGGGACATCTAGCAGAAAAGTTTCCAATCTCTTTATAATTAAAACATACAAGTGGTAATTTAACTTTGCCTCTCTACAATCTTCTATCCATTAGTGCTTCAATATCATCAAGATTAGGGTCATCGCTATAACTTTCACTATCATTTCTCATAGTGTGTTGTTAGTTCAAGTCTGGTACTTGTCCTTATTTTTTATTTGTAGAGTCGCCATTATATTTTTGTTAATCTCAAAGCTGCTTAAGTCCTCATATCCCAACTCTCAGTGAAAGTGTCGATCCCTATGGTCCATCCGTGGTTGTGGAGTTAGAAAAATCATTTGCTAACATTTTTTTGAATAGGTTTGAACAGGCTTGAACAACCTTGAACAACCTTGAACTTGGTTCATAAGTGTTCAAGAGTGTTCAAGCTGGTTCATAATTTTTTTATGAAGGAATAACAAGTGAATAAAGTCATCACTAAAAAGGTGCCTCTTGTTTGCGGTGTGCAGAATTTTGATTGATCGAAGTTGAGAATCAGTGACTAAGCATGGAATATTCAGTTTAAGGATGAAGGCAGGAGATTAAAACGGGAACAGACTTGAACAGTGGTGAGCACATAAGAACACCCTTGAACTTAGTTCATCCATGTTCAAGAGTGTTCAATGATTTTGAAAAGTGACATGTGGCAAAAGAAAAGGACTACCGTCGTCACTCAGTTGTGGGCCCTACCTAGAAAGGCTTTAAATGAAGAAAGGTATTGGTGGTGGTTAAATGTGTCTGAGCTGTCAAATTTATGATGAATCTGTGTGGCATAAAAGTTTGCACAAGTGGCATTAATTGATTGCATGCGTGAATGGTCACTTCATTCTCTGAGCTTTTATTGCCTTAATGATGGGCAATTAATTGTCAAATCCGTGGTATTTCTTATTTAAAACCCTTCTTAGCATTCATTATTTTTGAAATGTTGTCATTGTCTGTATGCAGGTGGATTGAAGGTAAGGGATTTCGGAGCTCCAATTGTAGAGATTTCTACAGTTATTAAGGTAAGTCAAGCTGCAATCCCTATAGTGTTAAAATTTAAGAGCTTGTGAAATTTGTGGAAATTTCTGTGACAATTATTAGTCTGTTCTTGCAAGTATGAAGTCTGCATTTCACTTGTTTGGAAGCATGTCTAGTCTAGTATGTGAAAATCCCATCAAGACAGATATGGATTTAGAAGGATATGATGTAGAAGGAATTGCTGATAGGCTTATTGAGTCTGTAGAGGAAAATGTTCCTTCTCTCAAAATTTTGAGTAGTGGGTTGTGCGTAGCTGCTTGTTTCCCTCCTGCAGTAGTCTGTCCTGAGCTTGTTCATGAGTGTATCCACAACTATGACTAGCAAACTGAATCAATTATCAAGAAAAATGGTGAGGTCTTGATGGCTATAAACATTGGAATTGTTGCTTCGGCCATCCAAATTCAAGAGCGAACCTTTTCCATTTTCTCTCCTGTGTAGTCCCTTGTTAAGTTCAAACCAAATGCAGATGCAAATCGCACCTCAATAGCCAAGCATTGGTTACTAAATGACAAGAGGGGAGGTTCCCATTTGCCCAAAAATCTCAGCAGAAGTCATGTGCACCCATATATTAGTGATGTTATGGTGATCTTGCATAGAGTCAGAGGGTCACCTAAGGCATTTTTCTTTTCAGATTGGTTGTCCTGTTATGTTCAAATTGTTTTAGAAGGAAAGCAAAAGTTGGATTGGGCTGAATTAATTGTAGACTCTATGAGAGAACAATTGAACAATTCCAAAATCATTGGATGTAGCTTTTTCATGTCTTCTTATCTGATGTACTGTCTAGCCTGTAGTAGGAAATGGGATGGGATGATTCATGAGCCTTGGATAGATGAAATGTGTGTTTTTGAGTATTTCCCCATTCTTCGTAAAGACAATGTAATTCAGAACTACATGAGGGTACATGATACTTTTATGGGTAAACACTATTTTGAGATGACTGGGGATTCAGCCAGAAGAATGAGTTCAGAAGCTCAGCAATTTGTGACAAGATTTGGGAGTTTTTACATTCAGTTCCCTAGGTTCACTTATATTAGAATTGATGGTTTTGAAGATTCCCCTACAAAATTACCTAGGTATGCCTTTCATTGTTTTATCCTCACAAAATTTTGTAGGTAGCTTGCTACTGTGCTTAAATGTTTTCTTCTCGAATAAGGATGGGAGAAATTTTTCCCATTGCAGCTAGGTAAATTTTCATGCTTAACTATTGAAGATGCAATAAGTATTGGGAGTGACCTTAGTCATTTTGATTTCAAGTATTAAATGGAGAGAACATGCTTTGATAAAAAAAACTTTGCTAGTGGGAATATAGGCCTTAGATCTCATATGTTTCCAGTTCCCCATCTAGAGAATTTTTGGGAAGATTGTGCAAATGATTCTCAAGTTATGAAGAGAGTTCATAGTAGACTCTGCATATCTCAAATCCTGTCCATGAGATTGTAGTTCAGTATAGAAGGGGTGATAGATGATGGTTCCAAGTTAGTTGAACCCAGTTTCAAAAGGCTCCTAGAAAATGAAGAGTTAGATATTGACTGGTCAAGGGAAGAGGAAGACGACACTAGGTGCAGGACACAACATGTACTTAAATTAACTGAGGAATGGCTACAGAAAAAAAGAGAATAGTATACTCCTAAACCAAGTGGAGTTAAATCTTCAATTTTATTTTCTTCCCCCTCTGTTTCTAATCCTCATAAACCATCTGGTAATGCAGGTTCATCAGATAAGCAGCGAAATAAGGATTCCAGGATGAAATCTCTTGTAGAACTTTCCCCTGTGGCCTCACCTCGGTGCATTACTAGATCATGATCTCGATCGTAGAAAAAAGGAAAGATGACTCAAGAGAATACAAAAATAGTCAATTTGGAGGATGACAAATTTGGGGATTAAAACTACCAAATTGTGGAAGATGAGCAAATCGGAAAAGATCTCTTTGATCTTGATGATGTGAATCTAGATTTAATGGATACCCCTGCTAAGATTGGTGAACAATCATCAGCAAAAAATGATACACCAAGATGGTTAACCTCTTCAGTGAATAAGAAATGGAGCTTAATTCTAGTATCTATTCCAGTGCAAGATATAGTCACTAAATATGATCAAAAGACTCCCAAGGCCAAGAAAGTTAAGAGTGAAGCACAGATGTTTGCTGATACTAAAATTGGGAAGTGGACAGCCGAAGTAGCTACCTACAGACCGAAGGAAGAGAAATAGGATGTTTTAGTTGAAGACTTTGAAGTCACTAAAATTGATTTAGGGACTATGGATAGAGTGGCAAAGAATCACCTTTTCAAAGAGAGGGCCCAATAGATGTTGATAAAATCATGGCAGGATAGAAAGGAAAAGAAAGAATAAAAGTAGACAATAGTCTCACTCTCTCAGTTCATAAATACTTTCTACAACTTTGACACCACGCCACTAACCCAATGTTCACAAGTTTTTGACCCAAACTTGACAGAAAGTAAAACATTGTTGAATCAAGTTTAGAGGGGTCAAACACTAGTTTCCTCAGTTGATGAGTGGATGTCCCAAGTGCTTAACAATGGCCAACAATATATCAAAGATTCATACTTAGTTCTTCATGACACAGAGGCCGTAATGGGAGAATTGCAAGCCTAGTGCCAGGTCTAGGATGGAGAGGAGGAAAAATGGGTGTCGGCAATGAAAAAGTTTATGGAGATAGAGAGGTATGGTTTCAACAAATTCTGCATAGAAAAATCCCTAAAAGGTCCTGAGGAATCCATTTTCTTCATCCTCAGGAATGACATCAGCTGGCGTATCTCTCTAATAAGGAGCATCATTACAGAAAACAAAGAATATGATTCTAAAGCTAAGTAGATTTAGAAGGCCACCTTGAACGAGTTGAAAGTGATCAATTTCACTTATACCTATCCCTCAGTTTAAGGTGATCAAGAATTGAAGGGCATTCTGGAAGCTTTTGACTCAGTGATAAAGATTATGAGAGAAAAGATTAATCCTAAAGCCTCTGACTTAACTCAGATGGAAAGGATCTAATCTATGCTCTATCTGTGTGAGGATCAGCTGCCCAATGCCATAGAAAAGGTAAAGAAATTGAAGTGGAGTAAAGACGCCTCCATGGCCCAGATAGTGAACTCTAAGATCCTGTATCTGCCATTTGCGAAGGAGCTGGTCCAGGCGTATAAAGAATGGAAACCTACCCAATCAGTTACTAAAGAAGAAGGGAGTCCAGTGGGGAGCAAGGATCATGCTGTGGACAAGGAACTAGATTTGGTTATTTAGTTTTTACTTGGTTAACATGCAAACTCTTAAGGACGTGTGTCCTTTTTTTGCTAGTTTAGTTATATAATTAATTGCCCATGAGGTCATGTTTTTTGGGAGACCTCTCGGTGCTCTGATACTATATATTTGGCTGCTAAAACTTTGAAAAGGTTCAGAAAAAACTCATTGCTGATAGATAATAGATTTTGATAGTAATAGTTTTGTTTTTGAGAAGGTTAAAGGAACAAATAGTATAACTTGAATGTTATTGAAAAGAATAGATTTCATGCAATTTCCTGTGCAGTAATTTTTGAAATATATTATAGTGAGGTTTATTGAATGTGTGTTATTTGAAAACCAAAAGTGAAGTGTCCTGTGTTGACATCTTGTTTATCTTGTGATTTATATGTCTGTTGGTTCATAATATCTGAATTCTGAATTCTATCTATCTTCTGTTATCTTTAGCTAAGAAGTTATTTATTTTTCATGAAATGCAATCGGGGAAGTAACTATGTGTTTCTTCCCATTCATTATTTAGTTTTATTTCCTTTACAATTGTTCAGTAGATATCATCAAAGAATGATATTGCAGCCTTTATAAGCTTTTAGGTTAAAAGCTAACTAGTAAAACTGTTATCGAATTTCATTGAAAATCAATACTAGGGAGCTATACCTGTAACAAAATTTAGAGGGAAGTGATCATAAAGGATACTTACCCAACTTTTAGCGATAGTTTGTCTTTTAAGGGTGATAGGGTGAAACTTAAAAGAGTATTTGTAGAAGGACAAATATGTTCACTAACAGATTTTTGGCGACTCTACTGGGGAGTGTTCACAATGTAGACCTATTTTTAAATGCTTTCTTTTAGGAACAAGATATGGTCCTACAAGCTATCGTGATACCAAACCAAGAGGAACAACTTCCTGTCATTCAACCAGATCTTAATTTCCAAAATCCCCAAGAGGATATGATTTCTGATTTGAAAACTGTTGCTTGGAATTTAAAGACCAGCTATCATCAGTATCAACAAGTTCTCCTAGTTTTTGAAGAAGAGGAAGACATAGGAGAGTGGCTGAGGGGGCTCCCAATTTCCCAAGAGACACAAATCGTTGATAGAGATGCTCAAAGAAAATAAAAGAATATAATACTTTATTCTCGACGATATATTAGGTCCCAAAGGAAGGAGGGAATTTTTTATACTTTTTATGAGAGTTTGCAAAACCTTCATTTTTCAACCTCTTACATTTCAAAGCCCCAAGCCAAGAGTAGACCTACTTCCCCTCCTAAAGCCTCTTCGAATACTTCCCCATCCTCTAGCATCTGGCAAGCTTTGACTTTGTATGGTATTTAAGCACCCCCACTAGTAACAATCTTTCCAAGTGCAGTCATGGCTCAACCATTGGGTGCAATAGTTGGTCCTTTAAATTTAGGAGCTCATCATCCTCTCCCTAAAGGTATTAAAGAAGTATTTCCTAAATTTTTCGGAGATGGAAAATTCTCGGTAGATGAACACTTGAATGCATTCAATTTGGCTACAACCATTTTGGTAGTGCAGCATGAAGATGTAGCCGTTAGGCTCTCTGCACAATCCCTCTCAGAGGGAGCTGCAGAATGGTTTGGTCAATTGCCCGCTAGGTCTATCACAAATTGGAAATCCATGAAGACCATGTTTGAAGGATGTTTTAAAGGGGCTGATGATGAACATTCCCTACTAGCACAATTAACACAAATGAAGAAAGAGATTCATGAACCAATGAGATTGCATAAATTTTTGTGACAATTATCAATCTGTTCTTGCAAGTATGAAGACTGCATTTCACTTGTTTGGAAGCATGTCTAGTCTAGTATGTGAAAATCCCATCGTGACAGACATGGATTTAGAAGGATATGATGCAGAAGTAATTGTTGATAGGCTGACTGAGTCTATAGAGGAAAATGTTCCTTCTCTCAAAATTTTGAGTAGCGGGTTGTGCGTAGCTTCTTGTTTCTCTCCTGTAGTAGTCTGTCCTGAGCTTGTTCATGAGTGTATCCGCAACTATGACCAGAAAACCGAATCAATTCTCAAGATAAATGGTGAGGTCTTGATGACTGTAAATAGAGGAATTGTTGCTTCGGCCTTCCAAATTCAAGAGCAAACTTTTTCCACTTTCTCTCCTGCGCAGTCCCTTGTTAAGTTCAAACCAAATGCAAATGCAAATCACACCTCAATAGCCAAGCATTGGTTATTAAACACTGAGAGGGGAGGTTCTTGTTTTCCCAAAAAGCTTAGCAAAAGTCATGTGCACCCGTATATTAGTGATGTTATGGTGATTTTGCATAGAGTCAGAGCGTCACCTAAGGCATTTTTCTTCTCAGATTGGTTGTTCTGTTATGTTCAGATTGTTTTAGAAGGAAAACATAATTTGGATTGGGCCAAATTAATTGCAGACTCTATGAGAGAACAATTGAACAATTCCAAACTCACTGGATGTAGCTTTTTCATGTCTTCTTATCAGATGTACTATCTAGCCTATAGTAGGAAATGGGATGGGATGATTCATGTGCCTTGGATAGATGGAATGTGTGTTTTTGAGTATTTCCCCATTCTTCATAATGATAATGCAATTTAGAACTACAGGAGGGTACATGATACCTTTATGGGTAAACTCTATTTTGAGATGACTGGGGATCCAGCCAGAAGAATGAGTTCAGAAGCTCAGCAATTTGTGACAAGATTTGGGAGTTTTTACATTCAGTTCCCTAGGTTCACTTATATTAGAATTGGTGGTTTTTAAGATTCCCTTGTAAAATTACCTAGGTATGCCTTTGATTGTTTTATCCTCGCAGAAGTTTGTAGGCAGCTTTCTACTGTGCTTAAACGTTTTCTTCCCGAAGAAGGATGGGAGAAAGTTTTCCCATTACAGCTAGGTAAATTTTCATGCTTAACTATTGAAGATGCAATAAGTATTGGGAGTGACCTTAGTCATTTCGATTTCAAGTATTACATGGAGTGAACAAGATTTGATAACAAAAACCTTGCTAGTGGGAATCTAGGCCTTAGATCTCATATGTTTCTAGTTCCCCATCTAGAGGATTTCTGGGAAGATTGTCCAAATGAGTCTCAAGTTATGAAGAGAGGTCATAGTAGACTCTACATATCTCAAATCCTATCCATGAGATTGCAGTTCAATATAGAAGGGGTGACAGATGATGGTTCCAACTTTGTTGAACCCAGTTTTGAAAGGCTCCTGGATAGTGAAGATTTGGATATTGACTAGTCAAGGGAAGAGGAAGATGACATTAAGTGAAGGACACAACATGTACTTAAATTAACCGAGGAATGGCTGTAGACAAAAAGAGAACAGTCTACTCCTAAATCAAGTGGATTTAAATCTTCAATTTTATTTTCTTCCCCCTCTGTTTCTAATCCTCATAAACCATCTGGTAATGCAGGTTCATCAGATAAGCAATGAAATAAGGATTCCAGGAAGAAATTTGTTGTAGAACTTTCCCCTGTGGCCTCACCTCGGTGCATTACCAGATTGAGATCCCGATCACATAAAAAAGGAAAGATGACTCAAGAGAATACAAAAATAGTCAATTTGGAGGATGACAAATTTTGGGATTTAAACTACCAAATTGGGGAAGATGAGCAAATCAGAAAAGATCTCTTCGATCTTGATGATGTGACTCTAGATTTAATGGATACCCTTGCTAAGACTGGTGAACAATCAGTAGTAACAAATGATACACCAAGATGGTTAACCTCTTCAGTGAATAAAAAATAGAGCTTAAGAGTACAACACAGATGTTTGCTGATACTAAAACTGGGAAGTGGACAGCTGATGTAGCCACCTACAGACCGAAGGAAGAGAAACAGGATGTTGCAGTTGAAGACTTTGAAGTCACTAAAATTGAATTAGGGACTATGGATAGAGCAGGAAAGAATCACCTTTTCAAAGAGACAACCCAACAGATGTTGATAACATCATGGAAGGATAGTAAGGAAAAGAAATAATTGAAGCAGACAATAGTCTCACTCTCTCAGCTCATAAATACTTTCTACAACTTTTACGCCATGCCACTGACCCAATCTTCACAAGGTTTTGACCCAAATTTGGCAGAAAGTATAACATTGCTTAATCAAGTTCAGAGGGGTCGAACACTAGTTTCCTCAGTTGATGAGTGGATGTCCCAAGTGCTTAACAATGGCCAATAATATATCTATGATTCACACTTAGTTCTTCATGACACAGAGGCTGTAATGGGAGAATTGCAAGCCTATTTCCATGTCTAGGATGGAGAGGAGGAAATATGGGTGTTGGTGATGAAAATTTTTATGGAGATAGAGAGGTATGGTTTCAAAAAATTCTGCAAAAAAAAATCCCTAAAAGGTGTTGAAGAATCCATTTTCTGTTAGGATTAGGATCACTGAGAGGGGGGGTGAATCAGTGATCTATCAATTAATACTTTTCTTATTATCTGAATCTTTACTTAAATGCTTATGTACTGAACTTGAATATCAATTCAAGTAAGATAAATATACACAACTCATGATATTCTACACTAGTGTCTTATGATCCTTGTTAGAAGATCCTTAACCCTGTTAGGAGTTGTCTTTACAATACATGAAGTACAGTGACCTTGTTAAGGGTCAGACCCTGTTAGGAGTCTTTTATAATAACCCTGTTAGGGGTGGTGTACTCACTATCCAAGAGCACACTGCTCAAGTGGTGAAGGCTACAACCTTCTGGATCTTTGATACACACTATATCTACAAGGTGAACTACTACTATGACACTGCTTGTCTGATCATTTCCTTTTGTGCGCTAATAATTTAACCTCTTGTAAAGAACTACATGAATAATCTTATCTTCACTCTGAAAGATTCTACTTCAATATCTATATCATCAACATATGATAGATATATCTTTGCTACTTTTACACTCTGCTCTGCTTTTCTTATCTCTGGCTTCCGTAACTTTTCCCATCACAAATGACCTTCTATAAGTACTTCCTTAAAAGACATGAACATGAAAGATTTAGGAAAACTTTTACCATGTATCTTGATCACTTAAATAAGCATGCAACCCTTCATTAAGTTGGCACAACATCAGTTACAACTACTTTACTCAAACCAAACAGACACATCTTTTCACATAGTCCGCTCCACCAAATTAGCTCTAACTAATTATCTCGGATGAATAAAGTCATGCACTTTTAACCATAGATATTTAGGTAACTAAAAATAACTAATCCAAAGGTGTAAGTCCTGATGATAAGCACAACTTCTGCGCCAAAACAATCTCTGTCGGCTCTTTCCATGATCTTTGTCCTGTTCTGGCATTCACTGGCTGTATCTCTTCAACTTGCTGTATCTTCTTCATAATTGTAAATCTGATCATTCTCTCTTAGAATTAGCATGTAAACATACTCATAATATTATCTTCAAAGGCACATATCATTTGGATAACAAATGAACACACGCTAATCAAAACTATAACAGTCTGTTCCTTGCTCTGTCCTATTTTCT
>MU227746.1:123970-145451 GCA_018584345.1 Thuja plicata
GGTGAATCAGCGATCTATCAATTAATACTTTTCTTATTATCTAAATCTTTACTTAAATTATTATGTACTGAACTTGAATATCAATGCAAGTAAGATAAATATACACAACTCATAACACCATATATGATTATGGGGAAACCCAATGTAGGTGAAAACCACGGTGGGAATTAGTATGCACAAATATTCTGCACTAGTGTCTTATGATCCTTGTTAGAAGATCCTTAACCCTGTTAGGAGTTGTCTTTACAGTACATGAAGTATAGTGACCTTGTTAAGGGTCAGAACCTGTTAGGAGTCTTTTACAATAAAATTGTTAGGGGTGGTGGACTCATTGTCCAAGAGCACACTGCTCAAGTGGTGAAGGCTACAACCTTCTGGATCTTTGATACACACTGTATTTGCAAGGTGAACTGCTGCTATGACACTGCTTTTATGATCAATTCATTTTGTGTGTTGATGCTTTAACCTCTTTTAAAGCACTAAAAAAATATTATCTTCACTCTAAAAGATTCTACTTCAATATATATATCATCAAAATATGATAGCTATATCTTTGCTGCTTTTACACTCTGCTCTACTTTTCTTATCTCTAGCTTCTGCAACTTTTCCCATCACAAATGACCTTCTATAAGTAATTCCTCAAAATAAATGAACATTTCAGCTTTAGGAAACATTTTACCATTTATCTTGATCACTTAACTAAGCATGCAACCCTTCATTAAGTTGGCACAACATTAGTTACAACTACTTTACTCAAACCGAACAAACACATCTTTTCACACAGTCCGCTCCGCCAAATTAGCTCTAACTAATTATCTCAGATGAATCAAGTCATGTGATTTTAACCATAGATATTTAGGTCACTAAAAATAACTAATCCAAAGGCACAAGTCCTGATGATAAGTGAAACTTCTGTGCCAAAACAATCTCTGTCGGCTCTTTCCATGATCTCTGTCCTGTTCTGGCATTCACTGGCTGTATCTCTTCAACTTGTTGTATCTTCTTCATACTTGTAGATCTGATCATTATCTCTTAGAATTAGCATGTAAACATACTCATAATATTATCTTAAAAGGCACATATCATTTGGATAAAAAATGAACACACGCTAATCAAAACTATAACAGTCTGTTCCTTGCTCTCTCCTGTTTTCTGTACTTAGCCAATTTCTGATCTTCTAATAATGTGTGGTGACTCAAAAAATTCATATGAATTTGTTGCCATATTGAAAACACTAAATAGAGTCACATACTTTAGTATAGTCAACTTTCCAACATTTTCTTCATCCTTAGGAAGAACATCAGCTGGCGTATCTCTATAATAAGGAGCACCATTACAGAAAACAAAGAATATGAGTCTGAAGCTAAGGAGATTCAGAAGGCCACCTTGAACGAGTTGAAAGTGATCAATTTCACTTATACCTATCCCTCAGTTTATGGTGAGAAGGAATTGAAGGGCGCTGTAGAAGCTTTGAACTCAGTGATAAAGATTATTAGAGAAAAGATTAATCCTAAAGCCTTTGACTTAACTCAGATGGCAAGGATCCAATCTATGCTATATCTGTGTGTGGATTAGCCACCCAATGTCATAGAAAAGGTGAAGAAATTGAAGTGGAGTAAAGACACCTCCATGGCCTGGATTGTCAACTATAAGATCTCGCATCTTCCGTTCATGAAGGAGCTGGTCCAAGTGTATAAAGAATAGAAACCTGCCCAATCAGTTACCAAAGAAGGGAGTCTAGTAGGGAGAAAGGATCATGCTGTGGACAAGGAACCAGATTTGGTTATTTAGTTTTTACTTGGTTAACATGCAAACTCTTAAGGACGTGTGTCCTTTTCTGCTGGTTTAGTTATATAACTAATTACCCAAGAGGTCGTGTTTTTCAGGAGACCTCTCAGTGCTCTGATACTATATATTTGGCTTCTAAAACTTTGAAAAGATTCAAAAAAAACTCGTTGCTGATAGATAATACATTTTGATAGTAATAGTTTTGTTTTTGAGAAGGTTAAAGGAACATATAGTAGTAATTGAATGTTATTGAAAAGAACAGATTTCATGCAATTGCCTGTGCAATAAATTTTAAAATATATTACAGTGAGGTTTATAGAATCTGTGTTATTTGAAAACCAAAAGTGAAGTGTCCTATGTTGACATCTTGTTTATCCTATTATGTATATGTCTGTTGGTTCATAATATCTAAATTCTGAATTCTATCTATCTTCTGTTATCTTTAGCTGAGAAGTTGTTTATTTTTCATGAAATGCAATCGGGGAAGTAACTGTGTTTTTCTTCCCATTCATTATTCAGTTTTATTTCCTTTACAATTGTTCAGTAGCATATCATCAAAGAATGATATTGCAGCCTTTATAAGCTTTCGGGTTAAAAGATAACTAGTAAAACTGTTATCAAATTTCATTGAAAATCAATACTAGGGAGCTGTACCTATAACAAAATTCAGAGAGAAGTGATCATAAATGATACTTACCCAACTTTTAGAGATAGTTTGTCTTTTAAGGGTGATAGGGTGAAACTTAAAAGAGTATTTGTAGAAAGACAAATCTGTTCGCTAACATATTTTTGGCGACTCTACTAGGGAGCACTCATAGTGTGTACCTATTTTTAAATGATTTATTCTATGAACAAGATATGGTCCTACTAGCTGTGGTTATATCAAACCAGGATGAGCAACCTCCTGTCATTCAACCAGATCTTAATTTCCAAAATACCCTAGAGGATATAATTTTTGATTTGAACACTGTTTCTTGGAATTTAAAGACCAGCTATCATCAGTATCAACAAGTTCTCCTAGTTTTAGAAGAAAAGGAAGACATAGGAGAGTGGCTGAGGGGGCTCCTAATTTCCTAAGAGGCACAAATAGTTGACATAGATGCTCAAAGGTAATAAAAGAATATAATACTGGATTCTCGACCATATATCAGGTCCCAGAGGAAGGTGGGAATTTTTGATATTTTTTATGAGAGTTTGCAAAACCTTCATTTTTTGACCTCTTACATTTCAAAGCCCAAAGCCAAGAGTAGACCTACTTCCCCTCCTAAAGCCTCTTCGAATACTTTCCCATCCTCTAGTGTCTGGCAAGCTTTGACTTTGTTTGGTATTCAAGCACCACCACTAGTAACAATATTTCCAAGTGCAGTCATGGTTAAACCATGGGGTGCAATGGTTGGTCCTTTAAATTTAGGAGCTCATCATCCTCTCCCTAAAGGTATTAAAGAAGTCTTGCCTAAATTTTCTGGAGATGGAAAAGTCTCGGTAGATGAACACTTGAATACATTCAATGTGGCTACTGCCATTTTGGTAGTGCAGCATGAAGATGTAGCCGT
This sequence comes from Thuja plicata, assembly GCA_018584345.1. NCBI lineage: Eukaryota > Viridiplantae > Streptophyta > Pinopsida > Cupressales > Cupressaceae > Thuja > Thuja plicata. The sequence continues at coordinate 127,312 of MU227746.1, forward strand.
CAGGCTCTTTGCACAATCCCTCTTAGAGGGAGCTACCAAATAGTTTGGTCACTTGCCCACTGGGTCTATCACAAACTGGCAAACCATGAAGACCGCATTTGAAGGACATTTTAAAGGGGTTGATGATGAACATTCCCTGCTAGCACAATTAACACAAATGAAGAAAGAGATTCATGAACCAATGAGAGACTATGTGGCTAGATATAACAAAGTTATTCACAGAATTCCTGCTGCCAAAAGACCGACCACAGAAAACCAATAATGTTTCTTCATAAACTCTATGCCCCCGGACATAGGTTTTCACTTAAGAAGAAGTAGACTAGCTGATTTAGCTATTTCCCAAGGTTAGGCCACTGAGTTAGAAGATGATCTTATTACAATGGAGAAATGGAGAAAAGATGTACAGACTTCTCACACTCAACCTTCTACTTCTGCTCCTATAGATCCAGTTTTGCAGAGACTTATGAATGATGTAATTGCCTTGAAGAGGCAGTTACAAAAGCAAGGATCTTCATTTCCTTCCCCTTATCAAGATATTAGTCAAAAGAAGCCTAATCAATGGCACAAAAAAACCCCTTTGTTGCCTTCTAATCAACCAAGATTGTCCCTGGAAGCTTCACCAAAAGAGGCTATCATGTGTTCTTTTCACCTAACAATGGATCATGATGGTCATTCTTGCCCAGATATGCAAAGACATGTACAAATGGAAGCCACAAAAGATGTGTTAGGAGAATGTACTATAGAAGAAGTCCCTCAAGACAGACCTAGCGACTCTGGATCATACTATTTAGAATATGAATCTGACTCAGAAAGAGGAGATATTCTGGTCACCCTTGAGGATCTCGCTTGTGTCATGCTCACTCAAAATAAAAAATCTTCAAAGAACACTCCAACATCATTTGACACTTTATAGAAGACCCAAGATCCTGTAAGTAATTCTTCTTCCCCCAGTCCTCAGACTCTTGATGTTAAGGTTGTACAAAAAGATTATGGCACGTCCTCTTTTGATATTGTAGAATTTTGTAAGTCTTGTGCTATCCAAATATCTCCTGCTGAATATCTGAGATTAAATCCCAAAGAACTTGATAAGTTGGTCAAGCACGTCAAGGGTGACCTTCCAAATCTATCTCAATCTAATCAGTGTACTGTAAATCAAATTGACGACCCAGTTGACTCTCTCGCAGTTGTTTCACCGTTTGTCATGAATCAGAGTGACACTGCTACTACTCCTACCTTAGAATTTAAATGTGAAGTTGATGAAATTAGAAAGCCTGACCCCTTTTATATTTCTCTGCTCCTTAATGGTCTTGAACTGAGTAATTGCATTATAGACTCAGGTGCCTCTGATAACATTATGCCATCATCCATTGCCAAAGCTTTAGGCTTAACCATGACTAAAAATTTTGGGAGGTGATATTCTATGGACGGGAAACAGGTGCCCTTAATAGGTTAAGTTAAATATTCCCAAGCTATTTTAGCCACTTATACTGATGAGAGACTCAAATTGACTATTTTAGTAGCAGATATACCTGCAAGCTATGGGATGCTATTGAGCAGAACTTTCTGTAGAGACATGGGTGGGGAAATAAAGATGGATTGGTCAGAAGCTATTATTCCTATTGGAAAGAAAAAGGTCAAACGGGAACTTGAAGCTAAAATAAATACACTATAATCCCATTTGATGATCCTAAGGCACAAATCCTATTCCAAGACTGTGAGTTTGGTAATTACATGACTTTCTCAGATGAAGAACCTCCTATTTGTGTAGACTTTGGTGAAAAGGAGCAAATTTGGTTAATGGAGTTTGATGGTAGTTGTGCCAGTGCAGGCTCTGGGGCTGGTGTAGTCTTTAAAGGCCCGGATGATCAATATATCCCTTTCTCTTTCAAATTGGATTTTAAAAATACTAATAATACGGCCGAATATGAGGCTCTGTTATTATGGTTGCGAGAGGCAAAGACAATAGGAATCAAGGCAATTGCTATGAAAGGTGACGCTGAACTAATTGTTAAACAAGTGAAGGGTCAATTTATAGTAAAAAATGAACGCCTGAAACATTACAGAAACTTAGTGTGGGATGAAATTAATTCTTTTGAAGCTTTTTCCATAGAAGCCATTCCCAGGAGTCTCAATACAAGAGCTGATTCCCTAACTATATCAGTGTCGCTACTACTCCCTCACCCAGACTTTAAAACATACACATACAGGGTTGAGATGATATATAGACCTATTGTTCTAGATAACATTGAACATCTGCAAGTTTTTTAAGATGATGCCCGAATTAAGGATTTCATGGCGTGTATAGAAGTTTTCTCATCCACCTACTTTGAAGGAATGAATGAAGATGGTTAAAAGTCTAATTCTGAGTTCTTACCAGAAGAATAAGTTGTCCAGCTAAAGAGAAACAAAATTCCCAAAGGTTTGGTTTCCTTAGAAAACTTATTTTCTTGAAAAGATGATAGTTTCATTTCAAGGAAAAACCCTCAGTCAGATGTGGAAAAAGAATATGACAAAGTGAATATTGGTACTACAACCGAACCTAGGTGGATATCTATAGGTAAGACTCTATCTATTTAGGAGAAGAAAAACCTTCAGATCTTGTTGACAACCGACATAGATTTTTTTTTGGGACTATAGTGATCTTAAAGATTTTCGGAAAGGGAAATTTAGCCATCATATCCCTCTTAAACCTTAGTCAAAGCCCTTTAGGCAAAAATTTCAAAGTTACAATCCTAAAGTTTCTGAAGCAATTCTGAAAGAAGTTGACAAGATGCTAAAAGCTAGAATCATCTACCCTATTCATCACTCAACTTGGATAGAAAATATTGTCCCTGTCAGAAATAAGAATGGCAAAATAAGGATCTGTGTAGATGTCCAAAATTTGAACCAGGCTAGTCTAAAGGATAACTATGCCCTGCCCAAGATGGAACATGTTTTACAGGCAGTTGCCAGATCAGAAATGATGTCTCTACTTGATGGATTTTCAGGATATAATCAGGTGAGTGTGTCTGATGAAGATAAATAGAAGACTGCTTTCACCATGCCATGGGGAACATTTGCCTATAACATAATGCCCTTTGGTTTGATTAATGCAGGGGAAACTTTCCAAAGGGAAATGGATTCTTTCTTTGCTAATTCAAAATATAGAATTATAGTAATTTACCTTGATGATTTGACTGTGTACTCCAAAAGAAGGAAACATCACGTTAGAGATATCAAATTAGTCCTAAAGAGGTGCGGAGACCATGGCATATCACTTAATCCTAAAAAATCTATTTTTGGTGTGACTGAAGGGAAGTTGTTGGGACATATTATGTCCAAAGAAGGGATTAGGATCGATCTTGAAAGAGTAAAGGTGATTCAGCAAATCAGTCTACCTTCAACCAGAACATGAGTCAAATCTTTCTTTGGCCAAATTAACTTCTTGAGAGCCTTTGTCCCAGATTTTTCTGAATTAACCAGGCACATTGTGGGAATGATGAGTGAAAACATCCCTTCAAATGGACAAAAGGAGGTGGAAAATCTTTTAGTGTGATCAAAACTGCTATAGCAAATGCCCCAGCTTTAGTTTACCCTAACTACAAAAAAGATTTCATCATTTACTGTTATGCTTCTGATAACACTTTGTCTGGAATTCTAACCCAGAAGGATGTTTTAGGGAATGAAGCGCCCATCACTTTCATGAGTACACCATTAAAAAAGCATCAACAAAAATACTCCCCCATAGAGAAACAAGCCTTTTCTATAGTGAAATCAGTTAAGCAGTTTAGATTCTATATCCTTCACTCTCATTCTATAGTTTATGTCCTTGATTCAGCAGTGAAAGCACTTCTCACGCAACAAGAAATAACCATGAACAAGAGAGCAGCATGGGTGACAAAGATTTGGGAAGATGACTTGACAATAAATCCCACCAAAATTGTCAAGGGAAGAGGGCTCTGTAAATTTATTGAAGAAAATGTAAGGCAACTTGAAAATCCAGAATGTGAAACATCTCAAGTATTGTTGGTCAATTTGACAGCTTCCTGGTTCTGCGACATTGCTTATTTCCTAACTTATGGAGAATGTCCAGAAAGACTGACGCCTAAGGAGAGACAGAATTTAAGACTTCAAGCTGCAAAATATGTAATATGGCAAGGTGTATTGTACAAGAGAGGCCTTGAAGACACATTTCTAAGGTGTGTGGATAAAAGTCAGCAGTTACAGTTGCTTAAAACATTTCACAAAGAGGCCTGCGGAGGTCATTTCTCATCTACTGTGACAACATTCAAAATTCTTCAAAATTGTTTTTACTGGCTAGGGATGTTCAAGGATGCTAATGCATTCGTTAAAAACTATGAAAAATGCCATTTATTCTCTGGGAGACCCCAATTAGCTGCCTTGCCTTTGAAACCAGTTGTGGTAAGTGAACCGTTCAAGCAGTGGGGAATTGATTTCATTGGTCTTGTTAATCCTCAGTCAAGTGTAGGTCATGTTTACATCCTAACAACAACTGACTATTTCACTAAGTGGGTTGAGGCCATTCCAACCAAGAAGGCTAATTCTCAAGTGGTGTGTGATTTCTTAAAAGATAATATTCTGGTATGTTTTGGAGTACCTCAGAAAATTGTAGCCAATAATGCTACTTACTTCTCTTCGCATGAGCTGTCCCTTTTCTATTTTGATCATAGTATCTCTCTGGCTCATTCATCAGATTACTTCCCTCAGGGAAATGGGCAAGCTGAGTCAAGTAATAAAAATTTGATAATGATCATGAAGAAATTGGTAGATAATAGTGGCAAGAATTGGCACAAGAAACTTTATGATGCTCTTTGGGCTGATAGAATTACTCCCAAGAGAGCGATCGACATGGCACCCTTTGAATTGGTGTATGGGATAGGTGCACAAGTCTCAGTTCCTTTGGAACTTTCAGTGGCTAAACTGCAGATGGCCATTCAAGACCAAACATTTAATGACTCTCTGGAGAAAAGGATCATGTATTTGCATAAGCTGGAAGAATAAAGAGAAGCTTTGGTTGATAAAATTACTGAACATCAGGCCAGAGTGAAAAGTATATTTGACAGGAAGGCAAGACCCAGAAGTTTTATGAAAGGAGATGAGGTCTTGCTATGGGATAAAAGGAAATCTTTGAAAGGCGCCCATAGTAAATTTGAATCAGGGCCCTTTGTTATTACTGAAGAACTGGGAACCAATAATTTTAAGCTGGCATACCCTTATGGAATGATCTTTCCATTTTATTATAATGGGAAAGATCTCAAATTGCTAAAGCTCTAGTTTGGGTTCCTGTGTTCTGTTGTATATATTAGTCTTAGTTTGATTTTAGGTTGTGTGTCTTTCCTTTCTCATGTGTTTTTCTAATCCCTTTGCAGCAATTTGCAAAAATAGAGTTTTTGAGTTCACTAACTTTTGAGAAAAGACAAACCCCAGTCAGAGCCGGTGTTAGTCTAAGTCTAGTACTTGTCCTTGTTTTTGATTTCTAGACTCGCCATTATTTTTTTGTGAATCTCAAAGATTCTTAAGTCCTCAAGTCCCAACTCTCAGTGAAAGTGTCGACCCCTTTGGTCCATCCCTGGTTGTGGAGTTAGAAAAATCATTTGCTAACATTTTTTTGAACAGGTTTGAACAGGCTTGAACAACCTTGAACAACCTTGAACTTGGTTCATTAGTGTTCAAGATTGTTCAAGCCGGTTCATAATTTTTTTACGAAGGAATAGCAGGTGAATAAAGTCATCACTAAAAAGGTGCCTCATGTTTGCGGTGTGCGGAATTTTGATTGATCAAAGTTGAGAATCAGTGACTAAGCATGGAATATTCATTTTAAGGATGAAGGTGGGAGATTAAAATAGGAACAAACTTGAACAGTGGTGAACACATAAGAACACCCTTGAACTTAGTTCATCCATGTTTAAGAGTGTTTAATGATTTTGAAAAGTGACACGTGGAAAAAGAAAAGGACTACCATCCTCACTTAGTTGTGGGCCCTATCTAGAAAGGCTTTAAATGAAGAAAGGTATTGGCGATGGTTAAATGTGTCCGAGCTATCAAATTTATGATGAATTCATGCGGCATAAAAGTTTGCACAAGTGGCATTAATTGATTGCATGCGTGAACGGTCACTTTATTCTCTGAGCTTTTATTGCCTTAATGATGGGCAATTAATTGTCAAATCCGTGGTATTTCTTATTTAAAACCCTTCTTAGCATTCATTATTTTTGAAATGTTGTTGTTTTTTGTATGCGGGTGGATTGAAGGTAAGGGCTTTCAAAGCTCCAGTTGCAGAGATGTCTACAGTCATTAAGGTAAGTCAGGCTGCAATCCCTACAATGTTTAAATTTAGGAGCTTGTGAAATTTGCATAAATTTCTGTGAAAATTATCAGTCTGTTCTTGCAAGTATGAAGTCTGCATTTCACTTGTTTGGAAGCGTGTCTAGTCTAGTATGTGAAAATCCCATCATGACAGACACAGATTTAGAAGGATATGATGTAGAAGGAATTGTTGATAGGATTACTAAGTCTGTAGAGGAAAATGTTCCTTCTCTCAAAATTTTGAGTAGTGGATTGTGTGTAGCTTCTTGTTTCCCTCCTGCAGTAGTCTGTCCTGAGCTTGTTCATGAGTGTATCAGCAACTATGACCAGCAAACCAAATCAATTATCAAGATAAATGGTGAGGTCCTAATGGCTGTAAACAGAGGAATTGTTGCTTCGGCCTTCTAAATTCAAGAGCAAACTTTTCTCACTTTCTCTCCTGCGCAGTCCCTTGTTAAGTTCAAACCAAATGCAGATGCAAATCACACCTCAATAGCCAAGCATTGGTTATTAAATGCCTAGAGGCAAGGTTCCTATTTTCCCAAAAATCTCAGCGGAACTCATGAGCACCCGTATATTAGTGATGTTATGGTGATGTCGCATACAGTTAGAGGGTCACCTAAGGCATTTTTCTTCTCAGATTGGTTGTTTAGTTATGTTCAGATTGTTTTAGAAGGAAAATAGAAGTTGGATTGGGCCGAATTAATTGTAGACTCTATGAGAGAACAACTGAACTATTCCAAACTCACTGGATATAGCTTTTTCATGTCTTCTTATCTAATGTACTGTCTAGCCTGTAGTAGGAAATGGGATGGGATGATTAATGAGCCTTAGATAGATGGAATGTGTGTTTTTGTGTATTTCCCCATTCTTTGTAAAGACAATGTAATTCAGAACTACAGGAGGGTACATGATACTTTTATGGGTAAACTCTATTTTGAGATGACTAGGATTTAGCTAGAAGAATAAGTTCAGAAGCTCAGCAATTTGTGACAAGATTTGGGAGTTTTTAAATTCAGTTCCCTAGGTTCACTTATATTAGAATTGGTGGTTTTTAAGATTCCCCTGCAAAATTACCTAGGTATGCCTTTGATTGTTTTATCCTCGCAGAAGTTTGTAGGCAGCTTGCTACTATGCTTAAACATTTTCTTCCCGAGGAAGGATGGGTGAAATTTTTCCCATTACAGCTAGGTAAATTTTCATGCTTAACTATTGAAGATGCAATAAGTATTGAGAGTGACCTTAGTCATTTTGATTTCAAGTATTACATGGAGAGAATAGGCTTTGATAACAGAAAATTTGCTAGTGGGAATCTAGGCCTTAGATCTCATATATTTCTAGTTCCCTATCCAGAGGATTTCTAGGAAGATTGTGCAAGTGAGTCTCAAGTTATGAAGGGAGGTCATAGTAGACTCTGCATATCTCAAAATCTATCCAAGAGATTGCAGTTCAATATAGAAAGGGTGATAGATGATGGTTCCAACTTAGTTGAACCCAGTTTTGAAAGGCTCCTGGATAATGAAGAGTTAGATATTGACTGGTCAAGGGAAGAGGAAGACAACATTAAGTGCAGGACACATCATGTACTTAAATTAACCGAGGAATAACTGCAGACAAAAAGAGAACAATCTACTCCTAAATCAAGTGGATTTAAATCTTCAATTTTATTTTCTTCCCCCTCTGTTTCTAATCCTCATAAACCGTCTGGTAATGCAAGTTCATCAGATAAGCAGCGGAATAAGGATTCCAGGAAGAAATCTATTGCAGGACTTTCCCCTGTGGCCTCACCTCAGTGCATTACCAGATCAAGATCCCGATCACAGAAAAAAGGAAATATGACTGAAGAGAATACAAAAATAGTCAATTTGGAGGATGAAAAATTTGGGGATTTAAACTACCAAATTGGGGAAGATGAGCAAATCGGAAAAGATCTCTTCGATCTTGATGATGTGACTCTGGATTTAATGGATACCCCTGCTAAGACTGGTGAAAAATCAGCAGCAAAAAATGATACACCAAGATGGCTAACCTCTTTAGTGAATAAGAAATGGAGCTTAATTTTGGTATCTATTCCAGTGCAAGATATAGTCAGTAAATATGCTCAAAAGACTTCCAAGGCCAAGAAAGTTAATAGTATAGCATGGATGTTTGCTGATGCTAAAAATGGTACGTGTACAGCTGAAGTAGCCACCTACAGACCAAAGGAAGAGAAACCAGATGTTGTAGTTGAAGACTTTGAAGTCACTAAAATTGAATTAGGGACTATGGATAGAGCGGGAAAGAATCACCTTTTCAAAGAGATGGCCCAATAGATGTTGATAACATCATGGCAGGATAGTAAGGAAAAGAAAGAATAGAAGCAGACAATAGTGTCACTCTCTTAGTTCATAAATATTTTCTACAACTTTGACGGCACACCAATGACCTAATCTTCACAGTTTTTTGACCCAACCTCAGTGGAAAGTAAAACATTTCTGAATCAAGTTCAGAGGGGTCGAACACTAGTTTCCTCAATTGATGAGTGGATGTCCCAAGTGCTTAACAATGGCCGACAATATATCAAAGATTCACACTTAGTTCTTCATGAAATAGAGGCCGTAATGGGAGAATTGCAAGCCTAGCACCAGGTCTTGGATGGAGAGGAGGAAAAATGGGTGCCGGTGATGACAAAGTTTATGGAGATATAGATGTATGGTTTCAACAAATTCTGCATGGAAAAATCCCTAAAAGTTGTTGAGGAATCCATTTTCTTCATCCTCAGGAAGAACATCAGCTGGTGTGTCTCTCTAATAAGGAGCACCATTATAGAAAACAAAGAATATGAGTCCAAAGCTAAGTAGATTTAGAAGGCCACCTTGAACGAGTTGAAAGTGATCAATTTCACTTATACCTATCCCTCAGTTTACGGTGAGCAAGAATTGAAGGGCGCTCTGGAAGCTTTCAACTCAGCGATAAAGATTATTAGAGAAAAGATTAATCCTAAAGCCTCTGACTTAACTTAGATGGAAAGGATCGAATATATGCTATATCTGTGTGTGGATCAGCTGCCCAATGTCATAGAAAAGGTGAAGAAATTGAAGTGGAGTAAAGACGCCTCCAAGGCTCGGATAGTGAACTCTAAGATCTTGCATCTATCATTCACGAAGGAGCTGGTCCAGGCGTATAAAGAATGGAAACCTACCCAATCATTTACCAAAGAAGAAGGGAGTCCAGCAGGGAGCGAGGATCATGCTGTGGACAAGGAACCAGATTTGGTTATTTAGTTTTTACTTGGTTAACATGCAAACTCTTAAGGACGTGTGTCCTTCTTTTGCTAGTTTAGTTATATAACTAATTGCCCGAGAGGTTGTGTTTTTTGGGAGACCTCTCGGTGCTTTGATACTATATATTTGGCTGCTAAAACTTTGAAAAGGTTAAGAAAAAACTCATTACTGATAGATAATAGATTTTGATAGTAATAGTTTTTTTTTGAGAAGGTTAAAGGAACAGATAGTAGTAATTGAATGCTATTGAAAAGAACAGATTTCATGCAATTGCTTGTGCAGTAATTTTTGAAATATATTACAGTGAGGTTTATCCAATTTGTGTTATTTGAAAACCAAAAGCGAAGTGTCTAGTGTTGGCATCTTGTTTATCCTGTTATGTATATGTCTGTTGGTTCATAATATCTGAATTCTGAATTCTATCTATCTTCTGTTAACTTTAGCTGAGAAGTTTTTTTATTTTTCATGAAATGCAATCGGGGAAGTAACTGTGTTTTTCTTCCCATTCATTATTCAGTTTTATTTCCTTTACAATTGTTTAGTAGCATATCATCAAAGAATGATATTGTAGCCTTTATAAGCTTTTGGGTTAAAAGATAATTAGTAAAATTGTTATCGAATTTCATTGAAAATCAATACTAGGGAGCTGTACCTATAACAAAATTCAGAGGGAAGTGAACATAAAGGATACTTACCCAACTGTTAGAGATAGTTTTTCTTTTAAGGGTGATAGGGTGAAACTTAAAAGAGTATTTGTAGAAAGATAAATCTGTTCACTAACATGTGTTTATGACTTGACTTACTTATTTTCAAAGAAGATTTGAATGTAGACTCAATAAATGGTAAGACACTATTATCAAAGTTATTCATCTCAAATGAGATTAGTCTACCAACCAAGCTATCTAGAGTGACATTATTGTTTGCTACTACTCTCATTTCTTGTATAGAAGATACTCTAATATCATATATAGGCAGTAAGGTTATTAGGATTTTACTTACCATTGTCTTTTCCTCAAGTATGCCTCCAACTCCTCGGATAGCATTGACTACCTCTTTTATTCTGAAACTGTACTGAGTGATATTTTCTCATTCTCTCATTCTTAGGTCATCAAATTCACCTCTTAGTATTTCTGCCTTGGCTCTTAGTACATTAGCATCTCCTCCATCTACTAGCTTCAATTTGTCCCACATTTTCTTTGTAGAGGTGCAAGTTTTGACATCTTTAAATTTAGCATCGGAGGGTGAGGAAGCAAGTTCTATCATAATAGAATTATGCTCATGCTTTTCTCTTAATTTCTCAAGTGTGTGAGGTCCTGTAGGCAACACATATTCAGTATCTAAGTATTGAGTAACATCATTTCCAATACCTGATAGGTGGAGTCTTATCCTACTTTGCCATAATGCAAAGTTGTCCTTGTTCAACTTGGGCACATCTTGTTTGCTCATCTTGTGATCTTTTACTTAGGTCTTGAAACCTTCCTTATAAGCATACAAGATTTGATACCAATTGTTAGAATAATTGAGAGGGGGGGGGGTGAATCAGTGGCCTCAAAAATACTCCAATAAATTAACCCAAAAAACTTATTACCACAATTATAAGCCTCTAGTTATCTTTAGTCCTACAATATGAATGCCTTGAAATAATCTCAACAAATAACTACTGCTCGAAGTTCACTGTTAAACCTTATTCTTATTGTTTACCGATTAGTAGTCTTTCATTTACCAAAATACAGTAAATTACTAAGTGTATACCGATTAATCCAGATTAGTTATTTGTAATGCGAAACACTAAAGTAATGACTGATAAAAATATTGACACATGGATTTTTAACGTGGAAACCCTGTTAAGGGAAAACCCACTTGGGACCGGTAACCCAAAATTTTTACTCTTCTAAAGTGAGCTTGGTGAGCATCCAACCCTGTTAACGGTTACAAACACACTGTTAGGTGTGACCTTGTTAGAGGATTTAAATAGAATAGTTTGTCACTTGATATCTGGCATCTCTATGCTACCTTTTATGATCAAACCCAGTGTAGTTTGTCAATTGGTATCTGGCATCTCTATGCTATCTTCATGACCAAACCTTTTTATACTCCTTAGGATGTATCTCAATATATAAAGGATTTTTAAGTCCTGCTTGGTTAAGAGACTTTATGATCCAATGGTTAAATTGAAACAGTAAAATTTGATCTGTTCACATATACAACTATACTTTGCAGATTTTTAGATCTATTGTAAGCTCATAATACCTTTCTGATCAATGTAACTTTTCAATACCTTTTCTCCACTTATTTCTTCTCAGTGATGCTGTGCTTCTCTGTTGCTTGGTGTCTATAGAATTAGCTCTATTCTTCAGCTTGATTGATCAGGTCTGATTAAAGTCTTGGTGCAGCAGCACACCTATCTCAAACCCTTAGCTCTTTATTTCTGGCATGTACTGACTCTAGCCAAGTCAGGAGAGTTTGTGTGGGCCTTAGAAGGTCATTTGTTTTTCCTAAGATGGATATGACTAGGTCAATCCATGTCTAGCTAGGTTTCTTAGTTGGTTTCCTGATTTTTGGTTAACACTATGTCAGTTAACAGTGTCGATTAACACTGTGTCAGATAACACTATCAGTTAACACTGTGTCAGTTAACACTGTCGGTTAATTTAGACTGGTGGTTAGTTTTACGTTACTGTTGCTTGGTAAAGTCAGCTGTAATGACCCGTGAAAAGTGAATCTTGTCTTTATGGATAGTATGGTCAGTTGTAATGGTTCCTAAAGAGATGCTTGCAAATATGTGGGCAGTTAGGGTCGTTCCAAGGAGAGGATGGTTATTAATAACATCCCAAGCCTTCATTTGAGAGATCTAGAAGAGAGAGTAGAGATTGAGAAAAAAGAGAAGCTACAGGAAATCACAGAGTTGCAAATTATTGTACTATTTGTTTTGTTTCCAGTAATGAGAAGTTGCAGATACTGTGTTTAGTGGATATCAAACTTCTTTGTTCATTTTGCATGCAAGTAGATTAGTTACTTTATTTTATGTTTTGTAAGTTTTTAGTTCTTCACCTATTATGGGTTGTAAGCAGTAATGGCCCCTCGAGATTCCTGAATCCGTGGTGAGAGTCATGTGTTGGGATGGAACTTGAGAGGATCCCTTGTACATAGTTTCCTTTTTTTTTTCTGTAGGAGAAGCAACAACAAAGAGTCTAGAGATCTTACCCTAGGCAAGCTTGGTAATAGTTCGGCTAGGGAGGAGAATGAAAGCAATGTTTAGAAAACCTTGAATAAGTGAGCATAATGAATCTATTTGTGTAGGTTCAGCAAGAAGAAGATGAAAAAAATTTCGATGGGGACTGAGTCTTGAAGAGGAGGTGAAGTTGAGAGTGACTTACCTTAGTTTAGGGTTGTGAACACCCTAAGAGATCTAGGAGAAAGATCTCAGAGTAGAGCCAAGCTGGTTCTGTAGTAGCAACAAGACTTCTGTCCACATCAGATTGGTATCCGAGCCTTAAAAGATTTGGGCGTGTCTTTTTTGGATGTTATCTACAAAAATGTCTATCAACTCATCCAGGATGGTGACCAATGCGGAACTCGCAAAAGATGTGGAAGAGAAAAAGGAGGAGAATAGAATCCTGAAGGAACAGTTAGCTGAAATGGTGACTAAGTTGGAGGAAGTGCAGCTTAGGACTGTAGTAGTTAGTGAATGGATGAGAGAAGCTGATGGAAAGGGTAAAGTAGTGGCAGAGGAAGACATTATTCTAGAGCCAGACCCTATGCTTCAAGAAGATCCATTCTTGAAAGCATTGAAGGCAATAAGTGGTAAGTCCTTAGAAGGTGTGCCTCTATTTAGTGGTAAGATGGAACCAGAATTAATCATGAGATGGATAGAAGGTCTTGAAAATCACTTTGACTATGATAATGTGAACAAAGCTCAGAAAGTAAGAATAGCCAAGACAAGGTTGAGAGGAACTGCTCTCACTTGGTGGAAGTTTGTCCAAGATGAGAGGGAAAAAGAAGGAAAGAACCCTATAACCAGTTGGAAAGGTATGGTGTCCAAGATGAAGGAAACTTACCTTCTTGATGATTATGAAGTGTAGTTGCACAAAAAGAGATAGAATCTGAGACAAAAAGATTTAGAAGTCAGTTCCTACACTGAAGAATTTCACAAACTATGCTTAAGATCGAATTTGATGGAAGAAGAAAGCCTAAAAGTGGCTAGGTACTTGAATGGTATCAAGTGGAGTATCCAAGAGGAAATTAGTCTCTTAAACCCCAAGACTGTACACCAATGTTACCAGCTAGCCCTCAAAGTGGATGAAAAATTCAAGAAGAAGCAAGATTCAAATAATAGAGGAAGAGGAAGAGACAACAGAGGTCATAGAGGAGGATATGGGGGAAGAAATTAGAGTGAAACCAAAATCATAAAATCAAGGAGAATTCAGTAACACAAGAGGTGGTTATAACCATGGAAGAGGTTCAAATAGTAGTTCAAGAGGAAGAACTAATAACCAAGGAAGAGGATCTTACTTCTCTTCAATGAAGTGTTACAACTATCAGCAATTTGGACATCCTACATATCGGTGTCCTGAAAAAGGTTCTACTTCTCAAGGAGGTGGGAAAAGAGTTAACTATGTCCAAGAAGAATCAAGTTGCAGCAGCAAGCCATTTGAGGTACCATTAGGATCAGAAGAAGGTGAGAACCTCATGATAAGGAGGACCTTAATCAGAGAGCCAATCAAAGAAGAACCAAGCCAAAGGAGAGCACTCTTTAGAGTGAAGTGCAAGATTACAGGAAAGGTGTGTAGAGTCATTATTGATTTAGGCTCAACTGATAATATCATTAGTGAAGAGGCAGCCATCAATTTAAATTTGAAAATGATTCCACATGAAAACCCATACAAGGTTACATGGCTCAACAAAGGACAACATGTATTTGTAGGAGAACAAGCATGAGTAAAATTCACCATTGGAAAGTATAAAGAAAGAGTTCTATGTGACATTCTTCCCATGGATGCATGCCACCTTCTACTTGGAAGGCCATGGCAATTTGATGGCCAAACCATGCACGATGGAACCAAGAATGCATACTCATTTAAGAAAGATGGAGTGACTTTCAAAATTCAGTCACTAATAGAAGAAGGAGAGGTGAAAACATCAAGTCCAAGTGTGCTCATGGTTGGTGAGAAAGAGTTCTTGAAGACTCTAGAAGAAGGAGAAGGAGTTGGTTTTTCTTTAGTATTGAAGCCAAAAGATGAAGTTGCTGTCAAGAAATAAGAGATACCAAAGGAGGTAAAAGAAATACTAGAAGAGTATAAGGATATTGTGAATGATGGCGAGCCCACTCCCCTACCTCCTAAGAGACTTTTTAGCCACAAGATTGACTTCATAATAGGAGCTACCTTACCCAACAAAGCTGCCTATAAGATGACCCCTCAACAAAATGAGGAAATAGCCAAGCAAATCAAAGGGTTATTAGACTAAGGCCTAATTAGAAAGAGCATAAGCCCATGTGTAGTCACTACTATTTTAGCACCTAAGAAAGGGGGAGCTTGGAGACTTTGTACTGATTCTAGAGCCATAAATAGAATCACCATTAGGTATAGGTTTCCAATACCCAGAATTGAAGACCTAATGGATTGTTTAGGGGAGGCAAAGTACTTCAGCAAGATTGATCTTAAAAGTGGCTACCACCAAATAAGAATTAATGAAGGAGATGAATGGAAGACAGCCTTGAAAACTACAAAAGGTTTGTATGAATGGCTTGTAATTCCATTTGGTTTGTCTAATGCTCCCTCAACTTTTATGAGGTTGATGAATGAGGTATTGGTAGAATGCATTGGTAAATCTGTTGTTGTCTACCTAGATGACATTTTAGTTTTCAGAAAAACTAAGGAGGAGCATATTAGGCATTTGAAAATTGTTTTCAAGAGATTGCATGATGAAAAGCTAACGATCAATTTGGAGAAGTGTGACTTCACGAAGCATGAGCTTGTATATCTCGGTTTTGTTTTGTCGCAGGGTAACCTCAAAATGGACCAAGAAAAGGTGGATGCCTTCTAAGTTGGCCTACTCCAAAGGCTGCAGCTAAGGTGAGAAGTTTCCATGGTTTAGCTCAGTATTACGGAAAGTTCATTAGACATTTCAGTGGAATTTGTGCACCTATGTTAGACACCATCAAAGGTGGGATGAAGACTATTGGTTAACAATTTTTCCTCTCGTTAGATTTGTAATCTCTGACTCTTTTAGCACCCACGGTGAGAGAACAAAAGGATGTCACCAACAAATGGGTCAGTGTATGTTATCTATCACTACCCTCTGAATTGACAGGTACAGCTCCCTGATTGTGTTTTTTATGCAATGAATGTGTCTTTTTATCGATCATCAAGTTTATTCCTTGTGTGATTTAACCAAATTGCTTGTAGACACAAACAATTCAGGCAAGGATAATGTGAAGATAATCTACAACCTTCAATAGAATGCTGATTATAGATCATCAGGAAGACTACCTTCTAACTAAACCTATCTACTCTAAGAATGCATATTCTACTAATGAGAACAGAAGCAGAACCATATACAGACAGAAAATAGAATTGCTTAGACTACAAATACTAACATGAAATAGAATCCAAGTAGGAATTACAGTTCCACATATAATTGTACTTTCTATTCTGATGCACCTAAATTACTGAATGAACAGAAGAAGAACCATACATGACAAGCAAATAGAATTACTTTCACTACAATCACAGACATGAAATAGAATCTAGCATGCAACTGCGGCTTCACATATGACCGTTCTATCTATTCAAAATGTAAATGATTCACTAAAATGGAGCAACAAACATGAGAAAAAGCCTCTGTAAATAGAATCACTTCCGCTTCATTAACAAGTTTTCCGACCCCGTATACTGAATTCTTTACAGAATTTATAGACTTTACAATACATCATGCTTCTAAGAGCCAATGACCTTCCCTCTTCTTCGAATACAAAGAGACAGAATACAAAGAAAAAGACTTTTCAAGTCTGAGAACTCGAACAGTCGTTATGGAATCTGAAACTCTTCATCTCCAACTAGCATTATCGAGATGAATCCATTGGGCCATGGAGTCAAATAAATTCTTATGGCGGAAAATCCCAAACTAAATGCTTCCGGCAGAAAATACCAAATCTGCTTCTCCATTGCGGAAAATTTGAAAAGAACGTCTCCGGCGGAAAATTGGAAAAGAGCGTATCCATTGTGGAAAATGAGACCGAAGCTTCTCCTTGGAAAAAAATCACTTAAGAGGTGCGAAACCCGCACAAGGAAAAGTTCTTCTTTTCTGCCTTTGCAGAAAATGTATGAGGAGGTGCGAAATCCGCAATATGTGAAAATCCTTCTTTGCAGGAATCGCACCTAGTAGGTATGATTTCTGCGTAATGGAGAAACCACTACCTGTCTTTCCACACATCATTTTTAAGTGCGTGAGCTACTTAACTTAAAGCACATGATTTATTTGATCTTTGAAAACAATGACATGATATTCTTTTTTTTATAAATTGGGTCCACCTTATTATAACCAAGCTTGCAGAAAATCACTTGAGAGGTGCGAAACCCGTCGAGCTCAAAGTTCTGCTTTGCGGAAATTCACCCGAGAGGTGCAAAACCCGCCGAGCTCAAAGTTCTTCTTTGCGGAAAATCACTTGAGAGGTGCGAAACCCGCCGAGCTCAAAGTTCTACCTTGGAGACGATGATTTCTTAAATCCCGCCGAGCTTGTTCTCGCTCATTTCTTAACCAAATTGCTCGCCGTTTGTTGCATTAGGATTGTTGAGACCTATAGAATCGATCCATACCAGTCTTCGATCTCTGCCTGAGAAAGAACATCAAATGAAGTACAAATCTTTGCCGGGTTAGGATCTACAACCTACCCAAATATGAAAAGACCTCAGAACAACCCGCCCGGCTAAGAGAAGGAAAGGCAATGACAGGAGAACCCGACAAAGATAGCCTACCTAAGAAAGACTTAGACATAGACTCAGACTGACCAGACTAACTTGACATGACCATATGACTCCAAGAATGCCAAAAAAAAAGGGTGACTGAAAGTCAGACAATAGCTGGCTCCGAATGGGGGATCATGTACTGCAAAGTGCATGAAGAATTCAGCTTCTCTAGTTTCGCAAGTGCCTTATCCATTGGGTTGCGGAGTCTAGACCAAAGAGAACAATGAGAAAATGCATACAGGGAGAGCGGAGGAGAGTAGGGCAACTTGAAACAAAGCAAGAGAAAACCACTACCGACTACGACATAAAAAGAACACCTACCTACCTAACTACTATGCAGGGGTTACCTGCTCTTCAATTATGCATCTGGTATAGCTTCAAATCCTGCCGATTATAAGAATATGGCAGGGACTCTCCGGAAGGATATGCCAGTTTGAAAGAATTATTCTGATTCACCTGCACAATCTAGAACGGACATTTCCACAAGGATTGAAACTTAGAATGCATTCCTTTAGGTTCACGTCTCTTATCCCACAGTAGCACCATATCACCTTCCATGAATTTTCTTGGCCTTGCTTTCTTATCAAACAACTTCTTGACTCGG
>MU227746.1:153444-164222 GCA_018584345.1 Thuja plicata
CACTTAGTGGTCATTTTGGAGTCGGTAAGACTCAAGAGCTAGTCACTAGGTTCTATTTTTGGCCTAGAATGAATAAAGATGTTAGACAGTATGTTGAGAGTTGTGTAGTGTGTCAAAAATCAAAGGGCACATCTTCTAATGTAAGTCTTTGTCAGCCACTTCCAATCCCAACCAGACTGTGGGAATGCATAAGCATGGATTTTGTAGTTGGTTTGCCAAGAACAAGGTAGGGATATGACAGTATTTTTGTTGTAGTGGACAGATTTAGTAAGATGGCACATTTTATACCTTGCAAGAATATTCATGATGCTTGTAACATTTCTCAGCTATTTTTTAGTGGAGTGGCGAGAATACATGGACTCCCACTCAGTATTGTTTCAGATAGAGACATCAAATTCATGAGCCATTTTTGGAAGACCTTATGACAAAAGCTTGACACTAACTTGTTTTTTGGATCTGCCTACCATCCACATACAAATGGCCAAACAGAGGTGGTCAATAGAAGTCTTGGTAACTTTCTGAGATGCCTCACAAAGGAGTATGGTCAAGCATGGGACTAACTCATTGGACATGCTGAATATGCATACGATGATACAGTGAACAGATCAACTGGTAAGAGTCCCTTTGAAATCATTTATGGTTTTCACCCAAGAGGGATTTTTGAGCTTAGAGAATTGAAGGAAGGAATGCATGGTAGTGGATATGCTGAGGAATTTTCTCATTCAATGAGAGAATTCCATGAAAGTGTGAGGAAGAACTTGATTGAAACTACTGAAAAGGTAAAGCAAAAGGTGGATGCAACAAAGAGGGATGTTCAGTTTCAGATTGGAGACTTTGTGATGGTACACTTGAACAAACATAGGCTGCAAAAAGGTGTCCCTTACAAGCTATATATGAAGAGGATAGGTCCATGTAAGATACTTGCAAAGTATGGAAATAATGCATACAAGGTGGAGCTTCCTAAAGACATTGGGTTGTCACCAATTTTCAACATTACAGATTTGATAGCATACAAAGGACTAATTCAAGATGCTGATCAGAACCTTCCAGAGGTAATACAAGAGGTACAAGATCTAAAATTAACCCCTACTCCATCTATGACAGCTGAAAAGATACTAGACTCAAGGGTCTACAAGAAGACTAGGAACAAAGAGTATATGGAGCACCTTGTCAATTGGCATGAAAAAGAAGATGTTGATGCTACTTGGATCAGAGAAACAGATTTCAAGAGGTTGGGCATTGATCCAAACATGCTCAATCCAAGGATGGATTAACCTTTATTTTTTTGGGGGGAGTATGGTGCAGAAGCACACCTAGCTCAAACCCTTAGCTCTTTATTTTTGGCATGTACTAACTCTAGCCAAGTCAGGAGAGATTGTGTGGACCTTAGAAGGTCATTTGTTTTCCCTAAGATGGATATGACTAGGTCAATCCATGTCTAGCTAGGTTTCTTAGTTGGTTTCCTGATTTTCGGTTAACACTATGCTGGTTAACACTGTCGGTTAACACTGTGTCAGTTAACGCTGTGTCAGTTAACACTATCGGTTAACACTGTCAGTTAATTTAGATTGGTGGTTAGTTTTACATTACTGTTGCTTGGTAAAGTCAGTCGTAACGGCCCGTGAAAAGCAAATCTTGTCTTTTCTGGACAGTATGGTTAGTTGTAATGGTTCCTAAAGAGATGCTTGTGAATATGTGGGCAGTTAGGGTTGTTCCAAGGAGGGGATGGTTATTAATAACATCCCAAGCCTTCATTTGAGAGATCTAGAAGAGAGAGTAGAGATTGAGAAAAAAGAGAAGCTACAAGAAATCACAGAGTTGCAGATTATTGTACTGTTTTGTTTTGTTTCCAGTAATGAGAAGTTGCAGATAGTGTGTTTAGTGGATATTAAACTTGTTTGTTCATTTTGTATGCAAGTAGATTAGTTACTTTATTTTCTATTTTGTAAGTTTTTAGTTCTTCACCCATTCTGGGTTGTAAGCAGTAATGGCCCCTCGAGATTCCTGAATCCATGGTGAGAGTCATGTGTTGGGATGGAACTCGAGAGGAGCCCTTGTACATAGTTAACTTTTTGTTTTCTGTAGGAGAAGCAACAACAAAGAGTCTGGAGATCTTACCCTAGGTGAGCTTGGTAATAGTGTGGCTAGGGAGGAGAATGAAAGCAATGTTTAGAAAACCTTGAATAAGTGAGCATAATAAATCTATTTGTGTAGGTTCAGCAAGAAGAAGATGAAAAACATTTCGATGGGGACTGAGTCTTGAAGAGCAGGTGAAGTTGAGAGTGACTTACCTTAGTTTAGGGTTGTGAACACCCTAAGAGATCTAGGAGAAAGATCTCAGAGTAGAGCCAAGCTGGTTTTGTAGTAACAACAAGACTTCTGTCCACATTAAGTCTTCCTTCATCAGTTTCTCTTCAGCATCCTCTTTCTCTATTCGCCTCTCATTCATAATGAATTAGCTTGTCTCTTTATAGACATGATTTCACCATTTCTCAGTTCTTGACTTTCTTGATATTGGCGTGATCCACAATTCTAGCCAATCTTGCCTTAAAACTATATTTCAGTTTTATGTCGTAGATTTCTCTTTGACAACTAGAATAAAACAACTTTAAATCTTTCTCTTATCTCTGGCTTTAACTTGTTGATGAAAAAAATATTAACAACTAGTTAAATCCTTCTTTAGCTCCTGCCAGCTAAGTCTTTTGTCATTTCTGAACTTCAGTTCTTTTCGGTGTTTAATTCCTTGTTAGCTTCGCTCAACACTTCAGTTCTCCTCAGGCATCTCCATCAGGGTTGTCTGTATGTCAGGTTACACTATGATTCTGCTCGTCGTTAATGCTTGTGATTCTGCTCGTTGGTAATGCTTTCTCGGGTTTCTTGCTCGGGTATCACTGTGACTTTCCTCTTGGGGTTCTCTATCCGTCGAGGTGCACTACCCGTTGGTGTTTGTTGTCACTTAGTGAATACTGATCTTTTATGCATTACTGATAGCATAACCTTAATCTTTCTAGTTCTCTAAAGTCTTTGACACTTTTTATATAACCAATCAGATTATATCAAGTTGACATCAATGACAATATAATACATTAACTGATTTAATGTCTTGCATTAACTTTCTACAGCTTGGTGATCATCAACTTAACATCTTCAAGCATTCAATCAGTTATAGTTCATCAAAAAATAGGTTGAAGTTTTTACCAATCCACGCACAAGTCACGACATGTGACAATTACAAACTCATTCACTAAGGGTTTTTTTTATACTAAACCATAGCCTCAAAGCCCAAAAATGATACATATCTTTAAAAATACAAAGGCTATGGTTCGCGGGTAGAGATAAAATATGCATAGAAGAAACCCTTTTTTCTTTCTGTATGATGATGCACATTTTAAAAATAGAAGCAAATTTGTAAAACAATATATGTGGGTTCAAACATTAAGGTCACGGTGAAATCACTGTCGACAAGAAATAATGCAAAGATTTCATTTCATGACAGAAAGAAGATGTTTTCTACATAGAAAATGACATATCTATAAATTCTCACTTCAATGGGGTCGGCTTTCACACACAGAGCTACATCCTTTGGGGCACTACTTTCGCACGATAAATTAAAAATAAATTTGATCATCTGTCTTTTTTTTAATGTGTGCCGGAAACCGTCAAAATTGCGACGGTATCGGGAACAATTTTAAAAAAAACACCAATTTCATAAAATTTTCCCCTCCGGAAGAAATTATTGTTGGAAAAGAGGCCCAAATGTATTAGTATTGTGACTACCCTTCCTTGGCCATGAATAACTTTCGCTCTTTCCCTTATCAAATACAACCACACAAAAATGGAAGCGGCCAAGATAGGCAAAATTAGGACACTACAAAATCGAAGAACACACCCAAGGTAAAGCCCAGGAAATTTGTCTACATTCCAATCAATCTCATTGATTCCGAGATAGCCAAATCCAGATGACACTCTGGTAACAAGACATCAACAAGAAGCACATCATTATTATCTTCAGAGTTTTTCCTTCGACTTGTGACATGAGAATGACTCCATTACAGTTATATATTATTGTTAATAATAATTGGAAACTGCAATTATGGAAACACCTAACACAATTTCATCAGATAATCTTCAAATGCACCTATATTGAATATATCACATATTTTTCTTCTCTAATAACATGTCCATTACAGAGCTCCCTTCAATCTCATAGCTCACAAAAAACAATATCCCAATAGGGCTACTACCTAGATTCATGATTCCTCCTTCTTAAGAGTAGAGATCATCTGGAGTAATATTTTACCTTACAAAGTTTAATCACCATATTCTATTGGTGTAACAAGATTTAATGCTCTCCCTAACAAGACTTAGGAGACATAACTCGATAAGCCAATACAATGACACTAAAAATCACAAACAACAACAAACATTAAAGAGGTTCCAATGTTATATGATAGTTTTAAAAAAATTGCATTTCACTTGCTCATTTCTAGTACCAGTCTAGATGTGCAATGATTTTATGGGTTTCTTTTTTCTCGCACATCTTGGTTGTCTTTTTCTTTATCAATTCATGCATTCAGGCTAAGTACCATGGCAAGAAGGAGCAATCAATGGATATCAATAGTTGTGCATATATTCCTTTCCAAATGTTGACACATTTTTCATGGCTCTAAAATAAACCAATAGACAACAAGGAAAGATTGCAAGCTTTAGACCACCATGGAAGTTATTATTCTTGTTTTGGACAAAGTGTCAGTCTCTTCCACTCACAAAGTAGCACCACCTCTTCATAGCCATATGTATTCCTATCATCTACACACCATCTCACCTAAGTTAGTTAAGTACTTTCATTCTTCAATAATGTGAACACATACTGCTTTATTTATTTTGAATTGAATTGGGGTAGGCTGGCATTGTACCAAAAAGATTTTAGGTTCTCTTTAGGTACGATAAAGAACACCATAAATGAACCATGTCTAAAAAGAAGACACTTATTTTTGTGAAAATATATCAAGTCTTCATTTTCATGTCTATAACTACTATAGACATTATTATGCATACCAATAAAATGGCCATCATATATTGTTACAATAACTTTCAAGATGTATAGGAAGAGGGTGAGAAGGAGGGAGATATATCTAGAGATAGAGGAGGAGTGAAGAAGATAGAGGTAGAAATGAAGATAGAGTGAGAGAGAATGAGGGACACAATATATATATATATATATATATATATATATATATATATATATAGAGAGAGAGAGAGAGAGAGAGAGAGAGACCTCATGAACTTCATTAATGAATTCAAAAAATGGCCTAGAATTTTCCCTAACTAACCTTCCACACCTCTTTGACGTGCCCATTGCACACATAGGTGCAATTGCTAGTATAATAAATGTAAATTTCTATTGATCTAGTAGCACTACCAGGAAACTTGACATGAATTTGAATTTTGCTTTCTAAATACATGGTATTCATAAAAATAGAGTGTAAGGGGAAATTAAAAAACTCCTTCAACCATACCTTTGGTTTTTATATCTAGAAGATATCTCTCTTAAATGTGTCTCATTCGCTAATGCCACAACATTGTCTTTTATATATGAATTGTAGGAGCCTACTTTGTAATATAATTTACTTCTACAAGATCAAATGTATTACAAGATGAAATGTATTGGACCCACTTCTTACCATTTTCTTATCTCGAGTTCGAACAATGTTCATGAATCGATTCCCAACAAAGGTATTAGATCCAATTCTTACAATTTTCTTATCTCAAGTTTGAATAATGTTCACGAATCGATTCCCAAAAAAGGTATTAGACCCACTTCTTACCATTTTCTTATCTCAAGTTTCAACAATGTTCATGAATCGATTCCTAACAAACCTGTATTAGATCCACTTCTTAAATTTTTCTATCTCAAGTTTTAACAATGTCCATGAATCAATTCCCTTTCTTAATACCATGACATTATAGATGCATAATTTTTCTTGCTAAAATGAGATATCTTGCCAAACCAAAAAAGCGTAGGATTCTAGGATGGGTTTTGACTCATCCAAGTTTGTAGCAAAAAATATATATGTACCAAATCTTTAGCTATGTTATTTGATTCTATAGTAGATGCATCTTTAGATGACTCTTCCTTCACATCCCTTTTAGATATTTAACCCTTTACACATTTCCTTATTTTTACCATTATTCCAGCTTTCTTTGAATTATATTTAAGGCATTACTAGATTTTGAATTCATGTCTCCACTGTTTTGTCTCCTAATTTTTTAAAAATTCTTCCACATGAACGACCTCTTACTACCAAGGCATCTTCTTATCAGTAGTCTCTAAATGTTTTTTTCTCGTTTATTCTAATTACAAGGATACTACTACATCTCCACTCCTTAATTTAGAATAATGCTTGTGATTACCATTACTAAATTATCCTACTAGAGTGAGGTAAAGAACAAAGTAAATACATACACTTTTCTATATCATCCATACTAAATTATCCTATTTGAATGAGAAAATTGTTTATGCATTCAACAATACTAATTTTGATAAACATAATCTAATAGATATCCTTACCTTCACATTGATAATAACAAACAAACAATTCAACTCACTCGCCAATATAATCTATATATCTCTTATATAAAAATGCAAAAGTAATTTTCAAATTAACTTATTATAAACAGTATTTATTACTTTTTTTATTTTGAAATAACAAAGACAAAATCTTTAACACTCTCGACAAAGAGATACACAAGCATACAAAATGACCTTCTTTGAAATATAGATAAAATAGAAAGGAAAGGAATCCATCATTTGTTTTGTTTTTTTGTTTTTTTTAATGGAGGGCTTAGACTAGCAAGCTGCCCGATACAGGCACACTCGTACCTGAAACCTCTTCAGCTAAGAGCCAAGGATCGAGGGGTATACACATTGCCAAAATCCCCTGTGCACGATCCCGATCTCATCCCTTATGATATCGAAGCCTTGCACTCACCAAGACTTGATCCCTAGTGGGCTCATTGAGAACGATTCAACTTCACCAACACACCAAAGGCCCATTGACATCATTTGTTTTTTCATCTACAATGATTTTATTAATACAAAACTAGCCTACTATCCCATACTCTTTAGGAAAGACACTACTATACTATAAATGAAGTGTAGATGGTTAGAACTCCTCTCTTGAGATATTCTCTCACTTAGCTAAGGTCACTATTCTGGGAGAAATTACTTGATAAAGTTTGAATCATATTAATGCACAGGCCTACTCTGCCATCAACATCTCAACAAGCTCACTCATGGAAGGCCTGCGATCCCTGTCCTGCTCAACACATGCCAATGACGTGTTCAGCACTCTTTCCATCTCCTTCTCAACCTCCTCACCCGCCATTGCAATTGCCAGATTCCCATCCACCACCGTCTCCATCCATCCCCCTCCTTTCAAACTCTCCCGCGCCCATTGCACTAAATTAACCGCCGACCCTCCCACATTGAATTTCGCAGCTTCTCGTCCACTCACCAATTCCAACAGCAGAATGCCGAAACTGTAAACATCTGCCTTTGCTGTGATGGGCAGATTCATTGTCCACTCCGGCGCCAAATACCCACGCGTTCCTCAAATTGTGGAGAAGTTCAGTGCGCGATCTCTTCCCTGACCGCTGTCCACAAGCTTTGCCAGTCCGAAGTCCGACACTTTGGCTCGAAATTGCTCGTCCAGAAGAATGTTCCGCGGCTTCACATCACAGTGCAGAATCCATTCCAGACATTCTTCGTGCAGATAAGCCAGTCCTTTGGCCGTACCCACCGCAATCTGCAGCCGTTTCTTCCAGTCCAAAAACATTGAACTGTTATCGGTGAAGATGTGTTTATCCAGAGACCCATTCTCCACATACTCGAAAACCAGAAGCCTGTGCTTCCCCTCTGCACAAAACCCAAACATGCGAACCAAATTGATGTGATTTACTCTGTCAATCATACTCACCTCTGCCCAGAATTCATCTTCGCCCTGAGACACTCCTTCCAATCGCTTCACTGCGACAACCCTATTCTCAGGGAGAAGACATCCCTTGTAAACAGTCCCAAATGCCCCCTTTCCCACGATGTCTTTGAAGTTCTTGGTCTCTTCCCTCAGTTCTGCAAATGTAAATTTCTTGAGTCCTGTGGGCACGGAGAAGTAGCCCTGACGACTGTAAACAATGGCATCGTCAAAGTTTCTGAAGATAAACCACCATCCCAACGCTATGCAAACAATCTCTGCGATCCCAATTGCAGAGACAAAAGATGCCATGGGAATAATCAGCTGATTTCGCTTCCTCTTCTTTGCAGCGCCCATGGGCATGCTGACATTTGGCTGGACAGCTGGGGCGACTGCCTCAGATCCCCAACATTGCAGTGACTCAGAGTTAAACAGAGTCGACAGAGATGAGACGTTTGTAACTGAGGAATTCTCCGCTGATATCTTCAGATACATGTCGTTTTTGACCCCGGGAGACTGATAACCACTGATAAGTAGAGTCTTGGGGTAACATTGCCCCGTCCCAGTAAATCTATAACCAAACCCCACACAATCACAATCCTCTATACAAATTTCTCTGCACTTTTCAAATGACACTGCATATGTGTACATCTGTCTGTCGAAGCCATAAAAATCTGTGAACAGAAGTTTCAGAAGCTTAAAACTGGTTGAATTGCAAGATAATTTCTTAATCAGCCGACAACCCTTGAACCAATCAGCTAAATCCACCCTTTCATAGCCCGGAGGACATACACACTTGGGCTCTGGTGTATAAACACACACACCATTGAGTCCACATAAACCATGTACTCTGCACTGCTCTGCAACTGCTGTCCAGGTAATAATCCAGCTGTTATGCTCCCCATCCAGGCTATATAATCTGAGATTCCCATCAACATCCATGGTCAGTCTTCTTTTGGGGCCTATTCCATAATCCGAGGCATTGAAACTGAACTGGTCGCTGGCTGTGAAGCCACCCAATTCATCAAGAACTGCTGTGCGAGTGATGTTATAAGTGGTTCTCCCGTTATCAAATGGAGTCAGCCAGGGTTTAGGCCAATACTTACTAGAGAGGTTGGAACCTTGGTAAATGAGGGTGATGTAGTTCTCATCATTGAAGTAAAAACGATGGTACCCAGATTTGTAGGTGAGATTATCCATTCTGGAGATGAGCTGTGCATTGTTGGTGAATCGCTGGCCTGGAAGAAGGGTATCAGTAGGAGAATCAAAGCTCTGCCAAACTATTTTTCCAGAGGAGGCGAATAACACAAGGTTTCCTGTGTTAAGAAGAGAAGATTCCTTGACAGAGAGACCCGCTGTGCCAGTCCTCCATGTGACCGTCCCATCTGCATTGAATAGGACCAAGTCCCCATCTTTTCGAAGACGGAGATGAGAATTCTTTCCGTTAACAGGTTGATCTCTGTTGGCCATCCACACAAGTGTGGATGTATTAGAATACCATATGGCGAAACCATAGGCATTGGTGCCAACAGCGTGAAAACCAGCAGAAAATGTGCCATCGGTAGAGTTGAGTACAGTCTGATCACTTTCGGGTGAGGCACAGGAATATCCTAAACTCAGGTTGTCTTGCCCATGGCAAGATATACGGGAATCATGAAACATCACAGACGTTAAGAAGAAAGACAATTTGAAGTAATGAAAGGAATTGGATGCAGATGCCATTCTCATACACAAATCAGAGCTGAATTGAAGCTAAGTTACTTTAAATTCCATCAAGATTTTTTTCCCTAAATCATCATCCTTTTTCCTGGTGTAAAATTGAGACGTAGGATGCATTTCTATCCATCAAAAAGGTTGGAAACATTGGGCAGCCGGATGCATATCTATCTATCAGTCAATCACGGGAGTAAACGTGACGTAAACAATTTTTTTTTAATTTTTAATTTTTATTTTATAAGATTAAGATATAGATAATGATTGTATTGTGTTCTATTTATTTTCATGTGAGATGGGTTCTTGTGAACTACATGAAATATAGGTCAATGAGTTTGACTAAAAAATGACTTGCTGTAGAAAATATCTCCTATTTATAGATTGTATTAATATAATTTTGTTATAAAATATAATTAAAATTTTAAAAGATTTGTATTACACAAAAGGAAGATCCTTTAAAAATATCATCAAAATTGGACACTGCTAAGCTCCAAACAGAATGAACCATTGACCAAATTTGAAAAATCCAAAAACACCACAGATTTTTATGAAATTTTCAGCATTCGTTCTTCATGATCTGCATATTTTGTGGTCGAAAACCACAAAAAATTTGCCAAAAATTTACTTGTTTTCATGAATTTGAGAATTTTTTTTTTTTTACTTTTTTTTTTTTTGGGTCTTTGGTGCATTTTGTCTAGAGCTTAGCCAGCGCCATCAAAATTACCCTCTTTTGAGGTGTCGGCTGTATTTCTATCCATCAAGAAAGAGAGTAAAAGTAGGTAGCTCATATATTAGTCAATCATGGTGTAAAAGAAAAGCGGTGAATGCATATCTATAACTATTTTTATTCTCATTTGTCTTTGGCATTATAGAAATAATTAATTTTTGTTATGTAAGAATATGAATATTAATGCATTTAACATATTCAATTTTTAGTTATTTTATTCAATGATCATATGGAACTAAATGTATTGAGTAATAATTCTATAGGAAGTCTAAATTTAATTTTCTATTTCAAATTATTATAACTAGTACTTGTATTAAAAGGAGGTGAAAGGATTATACTGATAGGAGAATATATATATATATATA
>MU227746.1:176541-197454 GCA_018584345.1 Thuja plicata
GACGCTGATTGGGCTAGAAATCTTGATGACCGGAAGAGCACAACTGGAGGAGCATTCTTTATGGGTGACAGACTTGTCACATGGATTAGCAAGAAGCAAGGATGCATCTCTCAGTCCACTGCAGAAGCATAATATGTTGCTGCTGCTGCAAACTACTCAAATATCGCATGGATCAAATAGTTGTTGGAAGATATGCATATGAAGATCATAGAACTAGTGATTATTTATTGTGATAACACCAGTGCAATAAATATTTCCAAGAATCTAGTCATGCATCCAAAGACTAAATGCATTGCCATCAAGTATCATTATTTGAGAGAACAAGTTCAAGAAAAAGAGGTGATACTTGAATATGTGCAATCAAAAGAACAATTGGCTTATATCTTCACCAAGCCACTGCCCAAGGATATATTTGAGTACCTGAGGAAAAGACTAGGGGTCAAACCCATGTCTACCAGTCAGTAAAAGGACTGAAAGTTGTATCAACCATATATTATCATAATATCATTCATGATTGATGCAAGCAAAAGCTAAAATTCAAAGCTACATCTATATATAGAAAGGTATATATTAGAACTGAGCACCAGAGAAAATTTTTATATTGATGATGGATAAGGGAAATTCAAGGAATATATTATGGAGAGAAGAAATTGTTTGACTGAATGTCAAATACTTGTGAAAATATTTATTTGGCATTAATGTCAAAGGGAGAGAATGTATCCATATTATCATTAGAAACTATTCATTATCAGATTACTCCAAATAGGGAGAGATCATATCCATAGGGAGAGAATTTGTATTCAAAGTTGAAAGAGACATTAAAGAAGAAGAACAATAAAGAGAGAAATTGACACAGACAAAGGATACAACACATCAGAAGAAGAAACAGAAAAGTTGCAAGAATCAAATCTAAGCTTATAGAGAGCTTACTGGCGGTCAGACATTTTTATTAGTTATCAAAACAAACTGTTTGGTAATTTGATGAATCTCAACAATTGTATTTCATATTGTATTAGAAATAGTATAGTGTGATAATATAGTATGTTGCCATCAATGCCAAAGGGAGAGATTGATGACATGTAACTGATTGAATGTTTGATAATGTTAAGTTGAAGATGATGCAAGACATTAAATCAGTTAATGGTTTGTATTGTCATTGATGTCAACTTAATATCATCTATATGGTCATATAAATAATGTCAAAGACTTCAAAGAATCAATGGAACAGAGGTTATGCTTTCAGAAATGCATAAAACTCAAGTATTCACTAAGTGACAGACTACAACGGCGGAGTGCACACCATTGGTAAAGACAGAGATACAGTCACAGTGATACCCGACGAGTAGAAGACAGTATTGCCCGACAAAGTAGAATCACAGGATGCCCGAAAAGATAAAAAAAGTGTCACCCGATGAGCAAGATCCAATGATGCCCGACGGACAGAGATCCTAAAGCTAACTGAAGTTTCACCGACGGAACTGGCAGTTGTCACCAGCGATGAACTGCAGAATTGACCGACAGAACAGAGAGATCAGAAAATGACAAAATATCTACCTGGCAGAGCTTAAAGATAGACTTAATTGGTTGTTTTATTTGTTTTATTCAACGATAGTTAACAAATTTATTTATATAGTTAGCAAGAAGATAACTATGAGATAAATCAGGAGTTAAAGCCGTAAATCAAATTGGCTAGATTATTTTTCACGCCAAGAATCAAGAATCAGAATATCATGTCTATATAAGAGAAAAGCATAATTCATTTCCACATGCACTCAGATAGGCGGGGGAGTGAATTGAGAGAAGATGCTGAAGAGAAACTGATGAAGGTTAAGCTTCATACAGTCCTGATCAATCAAGCTAAAGGAGAGCTAATGAATTCTGCAGACACCGACGAAGAACAAAGCATAACATCACTAAGCAGAAAGTGTGAAGCACAAAGGAATTGAATTGATACATTGATCAGAGAGGTATTGTACGTAAGTAGATTTGAATATTAGCAATTCAAAGTTGCATTAGAAACAGGTCATTGTGTTTCAGTTTAACCATTGAAGCATTAAGTCTCTTAACAGAGCAGGACTTAATAGCCTTTTTATAATTGAGGTATATCGTAACAGATTACCAAAAAGGTTGATTCATGATAGTAGCATCAGTCTTACCTAAAGCCTATTGACAGTCTAAGAAGGAGGCTGATTCAAGGATGGTAGTAAGATTAGCATAAAGCATGTTGACAGTCATGAGACTGATTCAGGGCTGGTAGCGTAGATGCTAGATACTTAGTGACAATCTATGTATAAAAGTCCTCTAACAAGGTCGCACATAATAGTGTGTTTGTAACCTTTAACAGGGTTGGCTCCTAACAGGGCTCACTTTAGAAGAGTGAAAATTTGGGGTACTGGTCCCAGTGATTTTTCCCTTAATAGGGTTTCCACGTTAAAATCTTTGTGTTATGTGTGTATGGTTTATTACTTTATTGTTTTACATTTCACATATGCATTTATGGATTGATTGGTATACTCTGCATATTTATTGAGTATCGGTAAATAAGTTTTTCTGCTTATCGATAATCAAGGAGAATAAGGACAGACAAGGTAAACCGACAGACAGTAAATTGTTTCAAATATTTCAAGGCATACATCTTGTAGGGACTTAATAATCTGAGGTGTATTAATCGGTAGATTGAAGTTTAAAGGATAAATTTTTGAGGCCACTGATTCACCCCCCCCCCTCTCAGTTATTACTAACAAAGAAGTGATATATAAAGAGAGGTAGAGAGAGGAAGGGATATAAGGAGGGACATAAGGAAAGAATGAGAGAGGGAGAGATAGAAAGATGAAGGTAGAGATAAGAAGTGATATATAAATAGAGGTAGAGAGGGGAAGGGATATAAGGAGGGACATAAGGAAAGAATGAGAGAGGGAGAGATAGAAAGATGAAGATAGAGATAAGAAGAATGATATATAAAGAGAGGTAGAGAGTGGAAGGGATATAAGGAAAGAACGAGAGAGGGAGAGATAGAAAGATGAAGATAGATAAGAAGTGATATATAAAGAGAGGTAGAGAGAGGAATGGATATAAGGAAATAATGGGAGAGAGAGAGAGAGAGAGAGAGAGAGAGAGAGAGAGAGAGCTCATGTCATTCAACCAATTATTATAGTTGAAATTTGATTCGATGAATTAAATGTATTAGGACATGCAATTTACATCACAAGAAAGAAGAAGAATTTCTAGTAGAAACCAATAGAAGTATTTAGATAAATGCCATATTTATAGTTATTTAAAATAGAAAATTAATTTTAGATTTCGTACAGAATTGGTTACTTTCTATTTTAGTTCTATATGACCATTGAGTGAACTAACAAAAAAAAAATTGAATGCATTAGATGCATTAATATTCCCATTCCTACATAATAGAAACTAATAACCTCCATAATGCCAAACACAAATCAGACAAAAAAAATGATACATATGCATCCAACGCTTCACTTTTACTTCCATGATTGACTAATAGATATGCACTCAACTACCCACTTTTACTACCTTTCTTGATGTATACAAATGTGTCATACACCTTTAGACACAAATTTTTTCATGCATACAAAACATAAAATTTTAATGATATACTTAAAATATCCTTTTTATGTGATAATTTTAATAAAATTTTAATTATATTTTAAAAATAAAATGCATAAATAAATTATTTAATTTAAGTTGGTAAGAAATTTTATCTAAATAATCACACTTTCAACATCTTTATCTTTTGATTAAAAAAATTGTAATTTATAGATATTAAATACCAAACACAAAATAGATCAAAAAGATAAATGCATCCAACGTCTTACTTTGACTACTCTGATTAACTGATAGATATATGTATTATAAGTAAAATCACCTTGTGACAATTTAAACTACAACAAAATTGACTGAGTACAATACAGAAAAAAGAATTTTAGTCCTTTAAATATGATTTTGTAAGTCAAAACCCAATATACCCCCACCATCTATAACATACCAAACCCCCCAAAAAAACTGTGTGTGTGTGTGTGTGTGTGTGTGTGTGTGTGTGTGTGTGTGTCCACCATGGGGAATAGGTTACATACAATCAAATAGATTAATACATCTATTTTGTGATGGTTAAATAACCATCTACTAATGTATTGATCCTCTCAAGCCGAGAGGCAGAGAACACACAACATTGCATATTGTTTCTTTCATTGTTCTTATTAAGAAGAAAACATATTTTAGTACACTATCCTTCTGAATGAGCCAAAGTCAAATTAGAACCGAGAATTCTAATTTATAACAAACTTACAAATAAAGAATTGGTACATATTATTTATTTGCTTGGAAAGCTTGGTGAAAATAATTTTTTAGATTTTGTTGAAGATATTTTTATGGGGGAATTATATATATTTTCAATAAAATGGATATTGATTGAATTTATTTTGTGACATATTTGAACAATGTACATAGATTTACATATATATTTTTATTTGTATATATCTTTTCAATATCATTTTGTATACACCAATATTCAATTTCATTCAACATACTAATATAATTGAAATTTAATTAGAAAAAATTATTGCATTATAAGTCTTATAAAATAAATTATGCATATATTTTATGGAGGTTGATAAATTGAAATGGACAAAATTATTGCAATTTGTTTCATTCTAGGTAGAAGTAACTTTCAAACTAATTTAGTTTGTTGCCTCATATTATTATTTATGATATCTATAATAGTATTAGTTGTAATTCAAAAAATTAATATAGTGACAATTTAATCAAAAAAATTAATGCTTTATGAATTGCCAACAATAAATGAACAATTAAAATTTTGTAATTAATATTTTCCAATATCAACTAATCCAAACATACATATCAAGGTCATTATTTATTTTCATATTAATTTACCTTGCTACTTATAATAGAAAATGACTATTATGATGTATGTATTAATGTTCACGTCATTCAAGGAATTAATAGAGTTGAAATTTGATTCAAGGAATTAAATATGTTAGGACATGCAATTAACACAAAAAGAAGAAAAAAATGATTTTTTGCATTGGCTATTTTCACTATGAGCCAATATAAAGAAAGATTAAATGACATTTTTATAATTATTTAAAATAGAAAATTAATTGTAGATTACCTATAGAATTGTTACTCATTTATTTTAATTCTATATGATCAAATGACTAAACTAGCTAAAAAATTGAATCCATTAGATAAAGGAAAGTCCTCAGTAGCCGCACACACTAACTTTGCACACCTAGAACTCCTAAACTGTAAGTCGGATTTTGACAATTTTTTCGATGTAGCTCTGTGTTTGAGTTAAGAGCTTAAAGGTAAGGTTTTAGCATCTAGGTATTCATGGATCTCTCTATACAGACCGTCGAACACAGAGTGGTAAAAAAATGGCCTTTTCAAAGTGCCATCCGATACCCACTATTTTCTTGCACCAATAGTCGTTTACTCAAAAATGCCAGTACTTGTGGCCAAATGTCCTAGTAGTCATTACAAAATGTCCCAATACTAAGTGGTGCACAAATGGGCCAATTACCAACCAAAAAAGGTAAGAAATGATCGACTATTAGTACATGTGTGATTGACTATTGGTACATGTGTTTTCATTTTTGGAACTCCTTTAGTATTAGTAATTGGAGGTTTAACATAACAAAAATATCATAGTTATTGGACCCCTAATAGCTACTGGGTACTTTCCCATTTATTTACGCCAAAGGCGTTTGTTATTTGAGGAAGGCAACTTGAACTTTCAATCTAATGGATGACAACATACAAGGAGGTGGACGATCATCAGAAGTTTGCACGCCATTGATTTTTTTGTTGCCGCTGTCGTATTTTCCTTAGACTTCCAACTCCTTTTTAAGTGAAAACATTTTTCTAACTTCCGAGTGCTTTGGTGAAAAGCTTTCCTTCTCAAACTTTCGTTCACCACTTTTTGCATACATTTCTTCTGGCTACTTTACACATGGTTGGTAGTGAACAATACCCTATCTCTATCTCCCACGATTGCCAGTACAAACCAGCTTATATATACCTATATATATAATACGCCGAGAGTAATCCTTCTTGAGTGTGCCTATTTTCTGTGTGGATTAGGGATGATTAAAATAAGTGCCTCGAGAAGGAATACTCTCGGCATATTATATATATATATATATATATATATATATATAGGTATATATAAGCTAGTAGTAGTCGTGGTGCAACATGGAAGATATTTTCTGATTAGTGATTAAAGTTAGAGTTAGGGTTAGATTTAGGGTTAGGGTTAGGGTGATTTTTTACAGTTGGAATATATAGTTAGGGTTAGAGTTAGAGTTACGGTTACGGTTAGGGTTAGGGTTAGGGTGATTTTTATAGTTAGGATGTATAGTTATGGGTTAGGATTAGGATTAGGATTAGAGTTAGGGTTAGGTTTAGAGTTAGGGTTAGTGTTAGGGTTAGAGATAGGGTTACGATTAGGGTTAGGGTGAATTTTATGGTTACGGTTAGGGTTAGAGTTAGAGTTTGGGTTAGGTTACAGTTAGAGTTAGAGTTACGGTTATGGGTTAGGGTTAGAG
Organism: Thuja plicata; assembly: GCA_018584345.1. Lineage (NCBI taxonomy): Eukaryota > Viridiplantae > Streptophyta > Pinopsida > Cupressales > Cupressaceae > Thuja > Thuja plicata. Next base: position 183,129 of record MU227746.1, read on the forward strand.
ACAGAGTTTGGGTTAGGGTTATAGTTAGGGTTAGGGTTAAGATAGGGTTATAATTAGGGTTAGGGTTATAGTGATTTTTAGGGTTATAGTTATAGTTAGGGTGATTTTTATGGTTAGGATGTACGGTTATGGGTTTGGGTTAAGGTTATAGTTAGGGTTAGGGTTAGAGTTCGGGTTAGTATTAGGGTTAGAGATAGGGTTACAATTAGGGTTAGGGTTAGGGTGATTTTTATGGTTAGGGTTAGGGTTAGTGATACAGTTAGGATGATTTTTTATGGTAAGGATGCACGGTATGGGTTTGGGTTAGGGTTAGAATTAGGATTAGGGTTAGAGATAGAGTTAGAGTTAGAGTTAGGGTTAGGGTTAGGATTAGGGTTAGGATGTACATTTTAGGAATAGGGTGTAGGGTGAGGGGTAAGATTAGTATCATCTTAATGGTTAGAGCAAGGGTTAGGGTTATAATTATGGTTAAGGTTAGGGTTATAGTTAGGGTTATGGTGATATTTACGGTTAGGATGTACGATTATGGGTTTGGGTTAGGATTAGAGTTAGGGTTAGGGTTAGGGTTAGAGATAGGGTTAGGGTTAGGGTGATTTTAATAGTTAATATTAGGGTTAGGATTAGGGTTAGAGTTAGAGTTAGATTTAGAGTTAGGGTTAGGGTTAGAGTTATGGTTAGGGTGATTTTTACTGTTAGGATGTATGGTTATGGGTTTGGGTTAGGGTTAGAGTTAGGGTTAGGGTTAGGGTTGGAGATAGGGTTACAGTTAGGGTTAGGGTTAGGTTAGAGTTATGGTTAGGGTGATTTTTATGGTTAGGATGTACAGTTATGGGTTTGGTTTATGGTTAGAGTTAGGGTTAGTGTTAGGATTAGGGTTAGATTTAGGGTTAGAGTTAGGGTGAGTTTTATGATTAGGGTTAGAGGTAGAGTTAGGGTTAGTGATGATGTAAAGTTTAGGAATAGGGTGTAGGGTGAGGGGTAGGATTCGTATCATCTTAATTGTTAAAGTAATAGTTAGGGTTAGGGTTACGATAATTTTTCAGTTAGGATGTATGATTATGGGTTTGTGTTAGGATTAGGGTTAGGGTAATTTTTATGGTTAGGATGTAGTGTTTAGGAATAAGGTGTAGGGTGAGGGGTAGGATTAGTATCATCTTAATGGTTAGAGTTAGGGTTAGGGTTAGGATGAATTTTATGGTTAGGGTTAGTGTTAGGCTTATAATTAGAGTTAGGGTTAGGATTAGGGTTAAAGATAGGGTTAGGGTTATAATTAGAGTTAGAGTTAGGTTTAGGGTTATGGTAAGGGTAAGGGTTAGAGTTAGGGTTAGGGTTAGGGTTAGGGTGAGGGGTCATAGTTAGGGGTAGGATGAGATTAAGGTCAAGGTTTGGGATAGGATGTTATGTTTACAATTAGCTGGTGTATCATATTTAGTATAACATTAAAGGTAAAAATAATGTTCTAGTAAATGCTTAGTATAGTTAGGGTTTGGAAAGATGGTTTAGAGTTAGGTGTATTATTAGTATATTAGTTAGGTTGAGACTTAGGTTTAGGTTTTGAGTTAGTTTACTATTGTGGTAAGGTTTAGGAGTAAGGTTTACAGTTAGGTTCAAATCAAACGAAGTGTTGTGGTTAAGTTTAATATTTGGTTGGCTGTTAGAATAAGATTAGGGATGTGGTCATCGATTGGATGTAGGTTTTAGAGTTATCATTAATATAATAGGTAGTGTGAGATTTAGGTGTACATTTGGACTATTTGGTTAGGGTAAGGGTTTGGTACAGTTTTATAACATTGATTATATATATAGGGAATAGTTACTATTATATTTAGGCTTACAACTTGGGTTAGGGGTTATAGTTATAGTTAGGGGTAATCTTAGGGTGACTGTTATAGCAAGATAATGAACATAGATAGCGATGAGATGTATGTTGTACATGTAGGATTTGTATCACACTAAGGATTTGTATCAAACTTTTTCCCACTAAGGGTTTAGAGTTAGGATCAATATCATACTTATTAGTATTAGAGTTACAATTAGAGTTAGTGATGTAATGTAGGTATTAGAGTTATGATTGTGATCATACTTAATAACATAGATATATGGTTACAATTAAAATGAATATTATTGAAATAATTTTTGTACACTTAGAATGAATATAATTGTTCAGATTAGGACTATGCTTAGAATTAGTATGTGGGTTTTATACAAAATTTAGTGCCTAACATATCTGTGAGATGTCATTTGTGAATAATTTTTCATATTCATTTGAAACATCCATTGAAGGCATCCTTTTTATGGGACACATTTTTGAAATCCATTAATATTAGAAATACAAAGTTCGACAAAACATGTTGCAAAACATTGCAAGTATAGTTGTAATCATCACTTGAATATTGGAAAAAATTTATTTTTCTCTTGTTTGTGAAACTTACATAGATGAAAGGGGAAATATTAGTCCCGAGAGCACTATTTAGATGGAGTTAGAATTGTGAAAGCCAAGACAAGGATGAACTATATAAAAAACATTTCTCTGTAATGATGTAAGTGCATCACATATCCTTCAATGATTAAGATGGTATTGCCACCTTTATTTGAACAATGATCATGGTAGACTTCTTTCATCATTGACAGAAATGCATCTACTTTTATAGATGTGTCATGAACAAATCTTGCAGCATCTTCCATCTACATTATTTTCAGTTCTTCAACATAATCAATTTATAACGATGCATTCCCCACTGCTTTAATTATATTTAAAGCATGATTATTTAATTATTCATGCACACTTGTCAAATTCAGTCTCAAAGAAATCATTTGAGGCCACCGAAGCATTCAGGCTTGTATCAATGATGTTTGACTCTCTGTCGGAGGCAACCATAGTTTGAATGGTATCCTGCAAATTTTTAAATAAACATGAGCCTATAGAAATAATTAGAATAAAAAGTACATTTATTTTGTAAATTGAAAAAAATAAAATCAATAATATTTAAAATAAGATAATAGATGATGTAGTATGATGAATTGTGAGCAAAAAATATTTTAACAACCATAAGAAATAAAAAAAAATTAACCATGTTGCATTATAATTTGGAACTCTACATGTTTCTGGAACACGTTCTATGGATGCAAAAATTTTATTTTCAACATCCAAGTGAATGTTTATATTAGGTGGATGGTTACACCCCTCACTTGCTTTGGGATCAACTTGTTGCCCTTCATGCCTTTGCTCATTGTGAAGAGGAGGGAGTTGTTCAAAGGTTCTTTGACATTTTTTTCTTTCTGCATTTATTTTGTCTTTATTTTCAATTTCCAATTGTTCCACTGTTACTTTAGCCCTTCTTGTAGTAGACCTTCATCTACTAACTTGATTGTGTAGAAGTCTATGTTGTTCTGTTTGATTTTCTACCATTTGGTCTTGTTGACGTCTATGACTCTCTCTTAGATATTATTTTTAATTCTAATATTAAAATTACTAATTCTAATATTTAAAATAAATTATCTAAATCTAAAATTGAAATCACTAAATCTAATATTTAAAACAAATTATCTAAATCTAATTAATCTAATATTGAAATTACTAATTCTAATATTTAAATCAAATTATCTAAATGTAATATTGAAATGACTAATTCTATGAAATCAATAATTCCAATATTTAAATGAAATAATCTAAATGCAATATTGAAATCACTAAATGCAATATTGAAATCACTAAATACAATATTTAAATCAAATTATCTAAAACTAATTATTTTAATATAATATTTTAATCAAATTATAAAAAACGTAATATAGAAATCATTTTTTTTTTAAATTTAAGCAAGAATTTAATTCACTAATACAAAATAATTTTAGTACCAAAATTATTATAGCAAAGATTAGTACATTAAAATATTGAAAAATATATGACATTTCCATCTAATTAATATGGCCGCATTGCTCTCCATCTATTAAAATTTATTTCAAACATTATTAGTCCGATATTATTCAAATGAGAAAATTAAAATATTTAAGAACAATATGCAAATCAAAATGGTAATATTTAAATACTAAACCTAATACAGTGAAATATTAGAAAATATGGCGGCATTTCTCTCCATATACTAAATCTATATTTCAAATAAAAGAGTAATATTATTTTTAAATTAAAATATTTAAATATTACCCTATAAATGTAATATATTAAAATTTTAGAAAATATGACGACATTGCCATCCATATAAAAGCATTATAAACTAAAACTAAAAAATTATATAGTAAATTATAACTATAAATCTAAAACATTAAAAAATAAATCTAAAACTAATATATAAAATATATCTAAAACATTAAAAAGTAAATAAAACATTAAAACATTATGAATTAAATCTAAATCTAAATCTAAATATTAAATTTAAATCTAAATATTAAATTTAAATCTAAATATTTAAATTATATACAAAAACAAAATAAATATGAAAGGTTCTTCAAACTTGTCTCTCCAAATTCCTCTTCAAATCCCAAAAAACATGCATTTTTTTTTTAAATTTATTTTCTTCAAATGCCATTTGACACTCCTTTATTTTCAGCCTTTTATGGTCTTATATTTCTATTTTTATTTTAATTTTAGATTTTTCTAATGCCTTTTGGCATTTTTGAAGTTTATAAAATCAAAGTAATTAAATAAATAAATATGAAAAGCTCTTCAAATTCCTCTTTACATGCTTGTCTCTCCAAATTCCTCTCCAAATCTGAAAAAGCATGCAAATTTTTTAAAAAAATTGATTTTCTTCAAATGTCATTTGGCACTCCTTTATTTTCAGCCTTTTATGACTTTATATTCAATTTTTTATTTTATTTTTAGATTTTCTAATGTCATTTGACATTTTTGAAGATTTTTTTTTAAATGAAAATATTAAAAGATAATATTTAAATAATAAATATAATATATTGAAATTTTTGAAAATATGGCAGCATATAAAAACATTATAAATTAAAATTAATCATTATAAAGTAAATTTAAAATATTAAAAAGTAAATCTAAAATTAATATATAAAATATATCTAAAACATTAAAAAATAAGTAAAAATATTAAAATATTATAGACTAAATCTAAATCTAAATGACAATATTGCGCTCCATATTTTAAATACTAAAAAGTAAATGTAAATATTAAATCTAAATCTAAATCTAAATATTTAAGCTATATACAAAAATAAAGTAATTAAAGAAATAAATATTTCACCTTTAAATCTCCTCCAAAACTATCTCTTCAATTCTCATCGAAAGCTTTCATGCTCTTCTTTACAAAACAACAAATTAAATGAGGGAAGAACTCTTTTTATAATTTGAGAGCGTCTCCTCATCTTCCCCAAATGACGCCTCTTTGCATGCCTTGTAACATTAAAAAGTAAATCTAAAACTAATACATAAAATATATTTAAAATATTAAAATATTATAGACTAAATCTTAATCTAAATGACAATATTGTAAATATTAAACCTAAACCTAAATCTAACTATTTAAACTATATACAAAAACAAAGTAATTAAAGAAATAAATATTTCACCTTTAAATCTTCTCCAAAATTATCTCTTACATTCTCCTCCAAAGCTCTCACTACTCTGCAAAACAACAAATTAAATAAGGGAAGAACTCTTTTCTAATTTGAGAGCATCTCCTCATCTTCCCCAAAGGATGCCTCTTTGCATGCCTTGTCTCTTCAAATTCCTCTTTGCATGCTTGACTCTCCAAATCCGAAAAAGAATGCATTTTAAACAAAAGAAATTTAGTTTTCTTCAAATGCCATTTGGCACTCCTCTATTTTCAGCCTTTTATGACCTTAAATTTATTTTTTTTTGGATTTTCCTAATGTCATTTGGCATTTTTGAAATTTTTTCTTTTTGTAATTTATTTTTTTGTAATGCCCACCAAAAAAAAATTTATTTTTATTTTCGACTTTTATCAATGTCATTTGGCATTTTGAGAAATGTAACTACTCATCAATCTTTCTTATGTACACAGAATATTCCTTAGAATATGCCCGTGTTGGTATTCAACTTGTGCTCCCATTGTAAGAATGCCTCTTGGTGTAATCATGGTGTAAACCAGTCCTTAGTTGTGTATCATGAGGAGGGTGTTGTAACCATTAGAGTTCGTTGATAGAAGTAGCGCAAATGTTAAGGTGAACACAAGCCAAACATCAAATTCCTAGAAGAGAAATATCAAGCTGTAAACAAGAAAAAATAGAACAGGTGGCGAAGGAATCAAACTCATTATCTTAAGGAAGCAGAGGTTATAGAAAGCAAGATAGAATGGAAGCCAATTTGAGGTGGATATTTGAATTTGGGCAAATGCAGGAACGACTTATGTATATTTGGGTTTGGGGTTTACTATTTGGTAAGGAGGAGCTGACTTTTGAAATCAACAGTCTAAAATTTAGTAAAACCAATGCACTACCATCGAATCATCATGAGCTGTCATCTTTTTCCGTCTGTTTTATTACTTGTTATATTTTGAATGATATTTTTACTCATTGTTTTTACTATTTCTTTCACCTTTTTCTACACCCACCATTTTAAATTCTGCCATGTCAATCTTTTTTTTTCTTGTACTACCGTTTAGATTTCGTTTTGTACCCACCATTAAGATTTTCGTCCCATAAACATGCATTAAGTTTCTATTTAATTTTTCTGTTTAACTGTTCAAAACTGAAATGGGCTTGAAGAATAAATTACAATATGTTAATTAAAAAATAAATCTAATTGATTTAGATTATATTTGATTTAATTTATTAGAAAATAAAATAATACTAAGAGGAACATGGATCTTTTATTAATGGACTAAGAATTTTTATAAAACAAATTAACCATTTTGGCCAAAGTTCTTAAACATGTCTCTAGGATATATATTTCAATTAATATAATTTATAATGTTTAAAATAATTTATTTTCTTCATTTAAGTAACAATGTATATATCAACTAGCTTACACACACACACACACACATTATGTGTGTGTGTGTGTGTGTGTGTGTGTGTGTGTGTGTGTGTGTGTGTGTGTGTGTGCACCTGTTACCTATGACACAACACTTTAATAGATCATTGCATTAGTGAAAAAGGGGTTAGATGAGCATATAAATCCACTAAAATTGATCTATTACTTTCTGACTAGGAAGAGTATGAAAAACAACATAATAGACCTCAGATTATGTCTCTTTCAGTGACATATACATCTAGCATGAAAGATTTGAGTTAAAATGAGAAAGATATCTAAATAACATACATTCTAGCTCTAAAAAGCATGAAACTAACAATGCATCAACATGAAATATGAAATGTGATATGAATCTATGTCTATTCTAATAGCATAGCAATGCAATTTTTAATCTAAGATGAAGGCTTATTTGTGCTCAAAAACACCTTCTATTTATAGAAGAATGAGGAGAGAGAGGGGGGACAAGGTGCATTAATGGAGTTGAAAAACTCATTAATGGTATGTAAGAGCAATAAATGCCAAAGACATTCAATAGGCATGGTGGAGACATGGGCTTAAGGAAACTTCATTAATGAGGCATTAATGAAAGCCTTAAACAAGCCTGGGAAGGGTGTAAGAGGGTGGCTTGAGAAACTGGACTTGAGGAAAGGAATCTTGAGATTCCTTGACTTTATTAAGTGGGTTGAGTCTTTAATCATTCCTTAATGGAATGTGACAACATTAGGAGGTGGGTTAGGATAGAATTAGGATTAGGATTATATTAGCATGGGGTGAATGGGTTGAGATAGGTTCAAACCTAGGGTCAAAGTGGTTGAAGTGGGTTAGGTTAGGGGTTTAGAGGAATATTAATGAAATAAATTAAACTTATTTAATTCATTCAGAAATAGGATATTAATTATTTAAACAACTAATTGCTTTTTAATAATCAATAGGACTATAGCCAATTTAATTAAATTAATTAGGCTAGGGGAATGGATTAATTTGCAAGTGAATAATTGATTTAGGGTTTATTTAATTCCCTTATGATTAAATACTATAGCCATGTTTTGAATTTGATTTGTTTAAATTGGTTTGAATTGATTTGAATTGTATGGTTGTAGTAGTTAATATAATTCAGTGATAAAAATCACCTAGGACATTAAATCTGATTTAAAATGAATTATGCCAAAGTATCATTATCGTGACATAATTGGGGGTATGATCACACTTAGGAAAAATAGGGTCTATAGTCGGAACAGACCAAATCCAAGTGGTTACATTTGCCCCTATTTGAATTGATGTGTGAGCAACACATTGATTCAAAGAAATTTTTTGATTTTGACTTCAGAAAGATTGAGAATTTCGCTCACGGTCGAATGAAATGCCTGATGAGATCAGTCTCGCACTTGATCGAACTCAACTAATAGAATTGAATTTGAACTTGGTTGTCGTCCAAAGGTCAATAAAATATCTTAAAAGATATCAATCCTGAACTTGATTGTCATCCAAAGATTGATAATATTGATTCTAAACTTGGTTGTCATCCAAAATTTAGTATGAAGCTGCAAGGAGCTTAATAAGAATCTTTTAAAATGAGGAAACACAAGATATCCAGCTTATGAGAACCAAAGCCTTCTATCCACAGTTCTGACTTAGTCAAGGAGACTGTCATGCCCCTAGTTTGTTTGATAACGAAGTCATTTTAATGCTATTTCAAGAAAGTATTTAATTGATGATAGTGTGATCATGCCCCCTCGGGAATGAAATTGAAGGAAAGAAATGAAATCCCTTAGGAGAAAGAACAGATCACATGCAGGAAGTGGTTAGGGAAAGAAAGAACAAAGTAGAAGAAGTGAAAAAGAGAGGGTGTTGAAGAATAAGCACATGGTATACCAAGTTAATTACATGAAAATGTGAGTGGTGGGATTGATAAAATGATGTCAGACCAATATTTATGATAAAATGTGCAATTTGACAAATTTTTAGAACAAATGTAGCAATTCTAAATTTTTAGGAGTTGTCACAAAATATTACTGTATTGTACAAAATACCCTCAGTACCTTCGATTTGGTTCCTGATTGATCAAAAGGAGAATAGAAATGTAGTTTCAGTTGCCTGGGAGGAGTTTCAGAACTCTTAAATAGCTCAAAAGACCAATATAAGCCTCAAAAATTACCATTTTACTATTCATCTTCACTTTTACCCATAGTAAATTTGAGAGCTCTGCAAAGAAGTTGGTGGTCCCTGTTAGGAAGCATCATTTCAAGATGAGCCATCGACATCAGCGCCCGGCCGACTACCCACCTCCAGTAAGTGCTCGTAAAACTACCTCATGAATTTTGCAAATTTTAATTTTTACACATTTTCATTGCTTTTATAGCCCATTGAATTCTGGGTTGCATCTGAGATTTTGGATCGCACCATGTCAAACCTGTGTCGCATTGGTATTTCCTAGATCGTATCCAATTTTCCTAGATTTCTGCATCACATCTAGAATGTCCTGGATCGCATCCCATTTTCCTATTTTTGCCTTGTTTTTAGGTGAATTTTGGCTTTATGTCATACCTAGTCTATTTAGGATTGCACCCTGCTTTGAGGGTCGCATCCCATATTTCAAGGATCACACCTAGTATTCTCTATCATATCTTGTATTTCCAGGATTGCATCCCATAAAAGAGATCGCACCCTGTCTGTGTAGGATCACATCTCATTTGTAGACTTAGGAACTTATTCATTTTGACTTATTTGCGTGTCGCAGACCTTGAATTACTTAGTTGATCAGGAGTCTGTACCTCTGTGGTAGATAGAACACTGATTATATCTTTGTATGTGTCAAAATCAGGCATATTTTGAGGTAGTCACGTTTAGAGGCACATATCCAGGGTGTGTGCTTGCATTGTCTAGAATGCTCTTAGATGACGAGCAGACTACAGTGATCCGGTGTGGATTATGTGCTTTGATAGGTTTACCCAAGATAGGGATAAATCAAGGGTTGTTGACTGCTCTTGCCGAGAGATGGCACTTAGAGCACAACACCTTCCATCTTCCAATCGAGGAGATTATAGTTACTCCCGAGGACATATGGAGGATACTGCATGTTCTGATTATTATTCATGAGGTGCACTTTGAGGCGACATCTGTTGTGGTGATTGGAGAAGCTCATCAATATTTTTAGGATGACACCATCGATCGGAGATACCTCTCATAGGACTATATGGTCGATCATTATGATCAATTATCTATGTACTTAGTATGTTCGATAGGTGGCATTCTGATGCCAGACATCAGAAAATTTGTGACATGGTTGGAGTAGACTGGGATCTCCACCTGGATGTCATAGATGTAGGTTGTTTAGATGGTTATACAATAGAGATGCTTTAGCATCCATTTCCTCATTTCACAGTGTTGGAGGAGATTATTCCATGCATAGAGGAGCCACTAGATTATGATCCTGATGACCATCCTGCCAGAGGGAGAGGAGGAGCCTAGAGAGATAGGGGCATAGGTAGGCATGGAGGGAGAGATGGAGGCTGAGATGGAGGTCGAGATGGGATACGTCCTCCTCCAAATGAGGGGGATGATGGTGGAGATGACAGGGGTGGTGTTGTTGTGGGTGGCCACATAGAGGTTACCAGCAAGAGTGGAGAGGGTCGACACACCAATTTTAGATTTGTTTCTCCTTGGATAGATCCTAGTCCATTACTTACAGGAGAGCAGCAGAGGCAGTAGTAGTAGAGACATCCTAACAGATCACAGGATAGATCTCAAGATAGGTCGTTAGGACAGGATTGAGGCAGGGGATCTAGCAGAGATGGGGATTATTTGTCTTAGTGTGAGTAGGAGAGAGAGTAGATGAGGGCTTAGATTATAGATTTAGAGGTGAGAGATACAAAAGTAGAGGCCAAGATTATAGTATCAGATGCTTTCTTGTTGATCGGGATACACAACTGAAGAGACTAAGAGTAGAGCGAGACACACAGTTGGAGAGGCTCAGGATAGAGAAAGACATGCAGGCTTGTACTGCTATTCATCAGGGCCAGAGAGTGACTTATTATTATGCCCTTTATCATATAGCGGTTCCAGAGGGGCAAAGAGCAGCATCATTTTCATGGTTGGCTCAGCAGTCAAAGGGGGCGATGCCCCCCTCTCCACCATTCGTACCACCTCCTCCTCCTCCTCCAAATCAGGGAGAGGGGGGTAGCCAGAGCTGATTTTGTATTTTGTCACACATGTATATTGTATATATGGATCCTGCTGAGATCTTTCTTTTGTATCTGACTCATATATATCTGATTCTTTCTGATCCTCTGATACTCTTTATGTAGACTTGTGTCATATTTTGATCAGTACCATTTTTGAGATATATATCTGATGCAGTTGTTCTCTGATTTTGATATGTTTTATGATGTCTCTTTTCTTTGATAGATGTATTTACACATGTGATTAGATCTTGGTCGTATGATGAGTTAGATTTTAGATGATGACATCATTTTATGCATGTTTTGTGGATTTATCACTGATATAAATATGTTTCAAATGAGACTATGTGAATATGCAAATGTATGTTTTTTATTTTTCTTATGCAAGTAAAATGTATGGATGCCCTTAAGATGTATAAATAAAATGCACAAATTCTTTGTTTTTGTATTTCTTTCTGTTTTGACTTTATGAATGCAAAATGTATGCTATGGATGTGCAACGATTTTTATATCAGTAATAGTAAATGGATGTTTTTAACTTGGTATTTAGAAGAAGATAGAAATTATTTTTGAGCACAAACTCCTTATGCTTTTACTTCTTTTATAAATGCACCATGCAATATCTAAATGCATCTATATGCAAACTATTAGGACTTGTCACTGATTGGCAGCTATTAGACAGTTTTATCATCATTGGGCGCTTTTTGGAATGGATACCACCTGATAGTACAACAATCACTAATACCCAAATTATGAAAGTATGAATACTATGTTTTATTGAAATGTCATAAATAGACTTAGGCATCAAGGCATAGAAGCTAGGATGACAAAATAGTCACCTTCCTTTTAATATATCAGATTTTGTGTAAGGCAAGATATTGGACCCGTAATGACCTTGACAATTCATATCCTTGGGTACATTATGATTCATATACCTCAGCGAGAATCTAATTTTTAGAAAAATAGACAAGGAAATTATTTAAAACTCATCGTAGTTTACACATAATAGTGATTGAGATATATGTGGCTATCCACTCATGGTGGAAGCTCTTACCATAAACATCCCAGTTAGGTGAAATTTATAGGATCATTTGGAACAATCACCACATGCAGAAAACCAATAAAATGTTGTGCCCCCTATCCTTGTGACTCTTTGTCTTTGTGTAGACATCATGGAGCAACTTGAAAGGCATAACGATCTTTAATTGTGAATCAATCAAATAAAATCCATAACCGCTTAGATGCCCCTAGGTAAAACATCATCAGGACATAAAAGAGTCATTATCAAACTATGTTTAGGTAGTATTAGGAAATACTATTGATTCATTGTTCAAGCGCAGTATAGATTCAACAATCAAAAAGGTGGAATTCAAGCAATATGTGTTCCATGTCTACGTACATTGTTATTCTTTTTTGCAATCCCAGGTGAGTCATAGAGACACCATTCATGGTAGTGCAATGTTTGTGTCTTTCTTATGTTGTCAAAGTAATAGTTTGGCGAAAGTATCAAGAAGTATCGTATCAAAAGATAAACCATCCTATGATGACCTAGCAGACACAACCTATTAGACTAGAAAAGATGCCCCAATGTAGAATGGCCTAATCCTAAGACAGAAATACAGACAAATCCCAAGTGAGGATAAGATAGTTTATTTAGGAAACGAAGTCAGCATTTAGAACAGGTGTAATCGTGAAGGTTTTATATCAACATCATATTGATAGATAGAGCGCAGAATACAAGTGACATCTGATTGCCAGGTTTTCACCACTTGGCAAGATATTTTATTTCTTTTTTATTTTTTGAATGTTTTTGTATTATCAAGGTGCCTATTTACCAGGTTTTCACCAAGGATACCTTTCTTGCAGATGCATCAATGATTGATGTCATTATCTAGCATGCCACTCAGTTAGTTAGAGAGGATGGATTAGTGCCACCTCCATCTTCATCAAATGTGCCATTAGGATCATCTCATCCTATGCCAGGTCCATCACTATCAAATGCACCATTAGGATCATCTCATCCTATGTGAGATCCATTATCATCAGATACATTTCCAGGGTCAGCCTATTGAGCATATCTGTATTAGTTGTAATGGTATATGTGATGGTGTTGATAGCTAGGCGAGTGCAGATGGTTTGACATCCCATTCATGTGTACATTGTAGAAAAAGATGTCAGGCATCCACTACTAAGGATTTGGCCCTCACAGATGATCTGTTGTCGATGGTGTATTGTTTAGAGCCAACACAGGTTTATTTAAATTTGTGTTTTGACATGTTATTTTAATTAATTACCTAAATCTGTTAAAAGTAAATAAAATTTTATGTATAGAAGAATCTAAATTGATACATGAATAATATACATTGCAGGGTGCAGCTGGTGGTACAAGCACACCAAGGAGTGCTCGTTATAGTACACGTAGACAGGTATCTCAAACACCTGAGGTAATGTTTTATAAATATTCCTAAAATAGAATACTACATTATTTTGAAAATATCATATCTTAATAATTTGTATGGTGGTAACTTAGTGTATGCTTGTTTGCTATTTCTTTATGGTCAAATATTTTTTTCTAATGTAATTCAACTTAAGGAATTCACTTCCTTGTCTAGCCATCATGACCCAAATTGATTTGAACTCCCGCCCTCCATCCTTGGACTCAATTCAACCAATGCTGAACTCATACCCCAACCAATCACTTATTGGATTTTGAATCAACCTTGAACATCATTCGAAACATCCAACCGTCATTCTTTTATTCTTATTTCTTGTTCAAAATCATGAATACAATCTTTGATTGTTCATTGGTTTTGATTATCCTTAATCCTTCAATACACCTCCATGGCCTTCTGATGACTCCCAAGATATATTATGTAGAGGTTTTGGTTGTTGACCTCATTGATCATGTCTGACAACAATCCATCTCCTATTTGTAATAACTTCTCACTTCCAAAGCCCCCTCAAGGACTCGCCTTTTAGGCTACCCTGAGTGGTCCTAGTGCTTCCCAATCATCATATCTTCACTCACGACTTCAACATTCATTCCAACTCCATAAATAATCTCCTTATGGCCTATCTACCATGTTCCATCAACCCATTAAGTCTGGATAACCAATCCCTTACCCAACTCTCACATTCAGCCCTTAAAGCTAGTAGCCCACACCAGTCACTA
>MU227746.1:211276-221492 GCA_018584345.1 Thuja plicata
TGGACCCGACGGCAAAGTTAAAATGGCTTTAATCTCTATGAAAACCATGGAGATGAAAGTCATTCCACCTCTTTAGCAAGAATTTGGACATCCACATTTTTGCACAAATGGGGATTTGCAAATCCATATTCGCATTCAATTTAGAGGTCACCAAACAAGGAATTGCACCCCATAACCGGGTTATGGGCTGCATAACCCGGTTATGGGGTGCAACCAAACGGGCCCTAAATGAATTTGAGAAGCAAGGAAAAAGAAATTTATTTTTCAAGAACTGTACAAATTTTGGCCCTTTTCCTCGTTATTTTGTCAACATTGAAAAGCACTGCAAAAACAACATCATACATTTGCAAGGATTTTATGTGTATTGTGTTTCTTACCCTACTCTGCTCAATTATTGAGTTGAAAGTATATTTTCTTTTAGAGATATACTTAAAGTTCCTAAACATAAAATAGAAATCATTTGTTTTATTTATCTATTATATAATAGTTCTATTATTTAGTGGAGATAGTCTAATAGTAGAGTATCCTAGTTTTAAGTCTCCTAAAAAAATCTTATGTGGGTATTTCAAATCACTCTCTAATTTGTATTTTTCAAGACTCTTTTGTCTCCTAACCACATGGTTCAATATGATGTCACATCAATATATTTTTGTTTGAGGTATTCAAAATTGTGCCAAAAAAATTGTGAGGGAAAGTTGTGCACTAACCATGTTGTGCTGACGTGACATCATATTTGAGAATAAGTACTCATGTGACTTTGTGTGCTCCACTAAGATCATTTTGATTAACTCTTATGAGCTCATCCTACTATAGGACCCTCTGTGAATTCTTGAATTCTTAGATTTTATGTGAACCTATGATTATATATTTTTGTTAAAAGTAAACAATTTAAAGTTAGTTACCTATAGTCTCATTTTTTTTCCATATATATCTTACATTTAGGAATTTTTATATTTATCATTGTTCCTATAGTATGATTTTTGTAATCTTCTTTCTAAATTTTCATGAGGATCAACACTAGTTTAGTAAAGCTAATGCTATATTTCTTCCACTCTTTTGATTAATAGAGGAGAAGATATCTGGTCATAATCATTCTACAGTTAATTGTACCTCTACTGACTATTTTAATATTAGAAGAGTGAAGACAAAGGAGTGTTAATTGATGTGTATATAGTTAGTTAGGTAAACACTGTTTATTGATCTACTTGGGCATTGTTGGTACAAGAGAATCAGAAGGACAATGAGCGTAATAGTTAGATAAACTTTATTTTATCACAGTACATGTAGTGCAAATGGTTAGAGATATATTGAAAAATGAATTTCAACATGATAACCAAACATGGGGAAGATTTTAGAAGACGAGATGGTCGATCTGTTCAAGGCCTTTCTTTATCTTTGTCCTAGAATTTGCAAGTTCCAGTTTAGCCATTTGATACCAACAGATTGATTCCTGCCCATGAACTGGTTAAATGGTTGCAGTCAAATTTGAAGATATGAAGAACAAATCTATGGATGATTTGAACACTACTAAAGTTGGGTTTTTGCTCAAGATTAGAGGGGATTTTTTCAGGGAAAAGGTATTAGAATCCTAATTTGGGTTCCTTAGGGCAATTTACTGGCATTAAGTAGTAAAAGTATATAAAAACCACTCAGCAATTTCTAGGTGAGCTCTGTAATGTTGCAGGAAAAGGAGTGAAGGGAAAAGTTCCCAAACAGAACAATCTAAAACCAGAGCCTAAAAGTTACAATATTAGTCGCTCAATCACTCAGATGGGACAGAAAGTTGTGCCTCCATTTCAAGGACCATTACTTCGACCATGGAAAGAAGTGAAATTATATCACAGGTTCAATGAATGGGAATAATATTGGTTTTAGTTTGTCTCATTTTAAAAAAACAAATCTATTATGGTGGGAATTCTCTCACATTTTGCCCCTTTTTCTTATCATCATTGTTGACAGAAACACAATTTGTCCAAAATCTTGAGGTAAGTCAGTTGTACTGGTCTTAGTGTGTTCATACATTGCAACATTGGCCATTTTTTCTATGTTACGAAATTGTCTTACATATAATTCATCTTCTTAATGCATGCATTCACTTTTCCTACCCCTTAAACTTTTAACATGACAACAACCATACACTTAATTTTATTCCACTAACTTCTTGTTTCAATGTGTAGAAAAGATAAAATTGAATAGGCGAAAAAATTATTTCATACAAACATATTTATTTAAATGTATTTTCCTATCGGCGTAACCCTTGCACGTGCTAGTAGTATGTTACAGTTAAATCATTTTCTACTTTTAACCACATTAGTTCCACAATCTATTAAGCTACCAATTTGCTATTTTTGGCATTAACGTTTCTATTCCAGCTTGAAGGTGTAGTTGCATATAAGAAAATGAGAAAATTTCTAGCTTTTGTGTTTTCTCCTTTTAAATTGGTATGATATATTTTTTGTGAAGCTTTAGCTTTGCGTTTTCTCATTTTAAATTGGTATAACACATTTTTTGTGAAGCTTTAACATAAGAAAGCTATTAAATGTAAAAGGACAAGTGTCATGTCAGTATTTTTCTCTATATTACTATACAACATGATGACTTAGAGGAAGGAAAAGTCATTGGTTGATGACAATTATTGTTATTAGGGTAGATATGGAAGTCAAATTGTAATTAGGATAGTTAAAGTCAAGTTTGTATATTGTACTTTCTATAGGCAATACTATTGCTTTCACTTGTGCTAATTAGTGAATTAATTTCCTCCAATCAAAACACTTTATTTTTTTTCTTTTTCTTTTTGTATTAATTATAAGGGTATCAAAATAGACAACAAAGTATACAAAAATCGGAGGCAGAGCCTCACATGGAGAATGTCATAGCATTAGTGCATTAAGTATATAGCAAAACAAAACTAAGGAAAGAAAACACAAGAACTTGTGTAGAATATCTTCATGGGATTCCACCCAGGCAGTCCACCCCATAGTTCCCTCCATCTAGACAATGCTTTTGTTTGTCTGGATTTGAGTCAGCATGTATATCTAGTCATCAGTTGCATTCTTGTTCTTCCTAATCTCTTTATGAAGTTTCTTCACCATCTTGTTGAAGATGGCCATGTTGTCCATATGCCTTCTCCATTCATAACCATACTTCATTTGGAACACAAACATGGTGGAGTGTCCCATTTGGAGGAACCTTTTAAGATTTTCTCTCTCAATCAGCATGTTGATACAGGCCTGCGAAGAAATTTTGAAATATGTGAGTTTTTGAAAAGACTCAGTAAGGGCTCTAGGAGTGTCTTGATACCTCTCTTCATTTCTGCATTTCCAAATCTTCCATAAAATATTAGAAGACAAAATGCTCCATATCAAATTAGTATCTTTATTTAAACCCTGAACATGCCCATTAATAATTTCAAATATATTAACATATTTAGGATAAATGATACCAAACATCCTCCAAATATCTTTAGCAAATTTACAATCAAATAATATATGTCTACAAGAGTCAAGGAGTTTTCAAAGACCACAAAGATCTGTATAGGAGGGGTCTTTGCTTAACATAAGTCTATTGAGGAGCATAAGCCATTTGAAACATTTGATTTTAGGGTCAATAGGATATTTCCACATATTGTTAAAGAGTTTCTTCCACCAATTATCCTCCAGATTAGAATACCAGAGCTTATTGACATGCTTAATAATGTTTGAGTTGTTATTTAAGATACAATATATGTTTTTGGCTTTAATTTTAGAGACAATAGTACCCCCGGGCCATTTTATATCTAGAAACCTGTGGGAGTCAGTATGACGGGTAGAAGGGAGATCCTTGCAAGCTTTTACAATAATATTGTATGTTTTCTTTTGCGACATAGGTATGTTGAATCTATTTCTGAGATCTTCCTAGCCAATTAGGCAGTCTTTCTCAAAGAGGTCCATAAGTTGAGAGATACCCATATTATTCCAACTTTTAGCAAAGTAGCCTTGGGACAAAGCCAGGGGTTTACCAGAGAGGTGGAGATTCCACCAAATTGACCTTTCACCATATAGATGGCTATGATCATGGAAGTTCTTATTAGACATAAATTTTTTAATATACTCCCAGACCTTCCAAATAGTTTTAAAGATAGAAGATCCTTGAACAACGACAAGAAAGGCTCTAGTAAGTAGCTCACTAAATGGGAGATTTTTCCAGGTTTTAGCCTTCCTAGGGAGACCACGTTCAATGTTACATCTAACAAGAACCTTCCAAGGTTCATCCCCATCTAAACAGTAAAAGATCCACTTGGCAGCCAAGGCGATCCTCTATATTTTGAGGTCTTTCAATCCCAGTCCCCCACGATGTTTGTCAATGACACCAGTCCCATTTGACAACATGACACTTCTTATTGCCTTTACCATCAGACCAAAGAAAGCTTCTAATGGCATTTTTTATCTCTAGAATTTGATCATTATTAAACATCCAGGCGGATGAGTAGTAGATATTATAGGATGAAAGGATCTTTTGACATACCTGAACCCTACAAGCTAAAGAAAGTGATCTGTTATACCATTTATCAAGTTTTTTTTAAAATCTTGTCCTTCACCTAGAACCACATATCTTTAAGAGATGGCTAACAAACAAGGGGATGCCCAGATAAGGCACAATCTTATTGGGACCACCCCACTGGAAATCATACTTTTGCTACCAATCCGGTGGTAGATCATCCCAACCAAGGCAAATGGACTTTGGTTGGGATAATCTAGCACCAGATATAGCACATAAGGATTTAAGTTTATTTTGCAGTAATTAAAGTTCTCTTCAGAAAATTCAAAGAAGATATTAGTGTCATCAGAAAATTGACAATTTATAAGGTGATATTTATTGGGTAAGGTGATACCTTTAACCGCCGAAGAGAGGGAATTGTCTCTAAGAATATAGGAAAGAGAATCAGAGGAAATCAAAAAAAGAGTAGGGGCTAGGGGACAACCCTGCCTGATGCATCTAGCTAGAGAAAAAGAGTCAGATAATGAGCCATTAACATCCACCTGAGAAGATGCATCATTGAGCAAAAGCTTAATGTAGTTGCAAAAGGCATTAGGGAATCCAAAGGCCTCAAGCATCATGATGATAAAACCCCATTCAGTTTTTTCATAGGCTTTCTTGAAGTCCAATAGAATAACAGAGGTTTTTTGGGAATTCTTGGTCAAGTTCATAGCTTCCTAGCTAGTTATGAGGTTCTCAAGGATGTATCTCCCCTTAATAAAACTAGTTTGGGTAGAGATAATAAACTTAGGTAGTATTTTTTCCAATCTGATGGCCATGATTTTAGCAAGGATTTTCTAGGAAACATTAAGGAGGGTAATGGGGTGCCAGTTTTTAATAAGAGGGTATGTGCAAGATCATGAGGGGCCAAAAATTGGTGATGTAAAAAAATCCACTTTTTAGTCGTCCAAAAGCGCATGAAAATTTTTGTTGACTTTTTAGTAGGCCTAGGTGTTAGTACACCTGGGAAAACCTGACACAAAAGCACAAGCCTATTCGGGTACCCGAAACCTGTGGCATAAATCGAAACTCGTGAGTATTTTCCTCATTTCTCTCATCATTTTGGGATTGGAAAATGGCTCTATATATCCTATACACAATATTTTTGGGTACCTGATTTCTCTAACAACAAATTTGACTTCATAGCATCTATGGTAAGTAAATTCTTGGTATATTTTGATTAATTTATTTCATTTTGATGTTAAATGTAGTTATTTTGGTTGAAATAGGGTTTTGTATTGATTTTTTTAAAAATATATGAAATTAATTTGAAGTTTATATTTATTTTTTATTTAATCAGGAATGACTGACAACAATGAATAAAATAACCCTCCCCCACCAAATAATGATCCACAAAACAATCCAAAACCACTTCAAAACCCTAGATCTTTAGAGGTTTTGATACAAGAGAATTTGAAAACTATACGGAGCTTCCAAAACACATATCAGAATATACCTACATTAGGTCCCATACTTGCCACCCTAAATACTATTGTTGAAAACATTGACACACTTACACAACAACATATTCCTGCTCTTCATTGGCATGATGATATGCATGCCCAATAAGATGACAGGCTTGACCATGATGGGGTTGCAGCCCTTAATATAACTAAAGAAGATATAGCCTCCTTTTTTGTGAATCCTAAAATTGGATTAAAAGTTGACCCCAAAAAGCCAAAATTATCAATTAAATAGTACACAAACGATGCAATGCATACACAATTTTAGGATCATTGGTGGATGGTTTTTGATAAACCACCCCATAGAAATTTGGAGCTCCCTTTCTATTTCATAAAAAAATTGTATGCTGAGTTTGTGCTTGGTCACAATGTTAATTATTGGAGCATGAGGCCCAACATGGGCATAGGCGGAGGAGCTCCTCAGACTAGGCCATTTGCCTAGTGCAAAAAGGCCACTACCTTTGTCCCCACCACTGATGTCTCACCCCCTCCTCCAGTGCACCATCCCGATATCATTGTAGGGGCTGCCTCACAGAGTATTAGGGCTATTCACTTGCTGAGTGATCAGTTGATTGCATAGACCAGGTCATTGTTACCTCCTGGTGTGGATGATGTTGGCGCATCGACATCTGGTAGCAGTTCACATGTATGCGTGCCCCATACTTGCATTATGTGCAAGAATTTGTGCCTTGGACCGCTTACTGATGCTGATACATATCAATATGTTATTGATGAGGAGGATATAAGAGACATAGTTACAGAGGCTATAGCATCTCATGGAGCATCTACATCTCATGAGAGTGTTGAGTAGGGGTACATAGAGCCATGGAGTCCTGTTGATACAGTAAGAGTAAACATTATAAATAAATTTGTCACATGTCTTATTTAATTTAAAAATAATTTATTTATTTAGATTATTTTTAATGATTGCATGCACTTATGTATATATATTTGGTCCATTTATGTTCAGTCGATGACAGAGGAGGAGTTGAGATAGGTGGATGACTCCACAATTCGGCCATTTCATTTGGCCTTGACACCTATACGGTATATTATAAATTATGCACCCATTAGTTTTTTTTATATCATTTGGTGTACATGCTTAAATCTCTATCAATTAGAGCAATAAAATTCATACATTTACTAATATATTGTCATCTTATTGTACTCTTGCAGGTATCAGCTATTGTCAGTGGGGGGAACGAGGGGGTTCCTTCTTCATGTGTCAACAAAGGAAAGGTAATTAATTGTTTAAGATTAATTATGCATGCATATGTATGCCACTTGTGTGTAGTAATACATATTTTACATGTACTTTACTGTATAGTGTGTGGCTCTTGACGATGTCCCGATACAGGTTCAGGAGCCTAGGCTGACATGCATCTTGATTCAGAGTGATAGCCCGATTGTACGTAGACTTACATATTGTTATTTGTATTTTGTAACCAGGGTTGTTATGATGAAGTACATTTATATATAATTGACTATCTTTTTTACTCTCATAGGTTACTCCCAATGTGAGGGAGGCCCCATGAGAAACTTTCATATCTTTGTTGACCCAACCCACTATTCCAGAGGAGGGATCAGCGGACATAAGTTTTAATTTTAGTTCAATCAATTTGTAATTTTATTACGCTATCATCCTATTTTGTAGATTTATTACTCTGTGTTGCACCACTCTACTAATCTTATTATTGCAAATATATATTTATAGGTCAGAGTTGGTATTGATGGCATTGTCCCTTCGCTACCAAAGGCTTATGTTAGGACACTTGATCATGGTAGGTGACTGAGAGGCCAAGTACATATGTTTGCATTCAGTTATAATTTTAATTAAATAAGTGTTTGAATTATGAATTTTATATATATGTACAAATCATATAAACTAAGCAATCTAACTTGGGTTTGAACTCATTTTTTATGTAGGATCAATCAGAACCAAATAGTTCTTCAAAGAGGCTACATTTTGATGATCCCCCTATGACATAGAATTTAGTTTTAGTTGTGTTTATTTAGAGATTCCACTTGGCACATTTGGAGATGGCATATATGCCACATTTTCCACCTTGAAACATTGATTTTGTAGACATTTTGAAATGGCATGTGCCATATTTGTATATGGAGATACTTTTGATACTTTCTATATATAGAACATTTTTATTTTTATGTTATATTTGTGTCATCATTTGTATACACATTTAGTTTTCATGTTTATGGAATTGAATGGTGAAGTTATATCTTGACTATGATTGTCATTATGATTTAAATTATATATTGTTGAAGTTATATGTCAATTTGTTTGAATTTATTATAATAGATGTAATAAATTACCTAGATGTAATGAATTTTTTGTCCTCAGTCACATACCTTGGAGTCACTTAGGTCAAGGGTGGTCACGAGCGTTCCAGTGACTCCATGGGTAGAACGGGGTTGTCAATGGCATTTACCCAGTCAATCGGAGCTGATGGAGCAGACTGTTCAATGCCAAGAAGGACGGTTTGAAAGATACACTATAGAGCTACTTTCAACTGACCCTCACTGCAAGTTTTGGCATCGACTGAGATTGCCTTGCCAAATGCAAACGAAGTTGAAACGCCCAAAACTAAGAGAGGTTATTGTAGACCTCGGTAACAAAATTTTGTAGCCCCTAATGGTTTGTCAATACCTCTCACAAGATTTGAGATACAATCCTTGGAAGATCGATGCCCAATCGTGCTTAGTGCACCTTGGGGTCACTTGGGTCAAGCGTGGTCGTGAGCGTTCCAGTGACTCCATGGATGGAATGGGGTTGTCACTAGAATTTACCCAACCAATCAGAGCTAATGGAGCAGATGGTTGGATGCCAGAATAGACGGTTTGAAAGATACACTACAGAGCTACTTTTAACTGACCCTCACTGCAATTTTTGGCATCAACTAAGATTGCCTTGCCAAATGCAAACAAAGTTGAATTGCCCAAAACTGAGAGAGGTTATTGTAGACCTAAACAACATGATCCCGTAGCTTCTATTTTTTTCTCCATACCTCTCACAAGGTCTAAGATATGAGCCTTGGAAGATCATTGCCCAATCATGCTTAGTGCACATTGGGGTCACTTGGGTCGAACGTGGTTGCGAGCGTTCCAGTGACTCTGTGGATGAAGCAAGATTGTCACTATAATTTACCTAACCAACTAGAGCTAATGGAGTGGACAGTTTGATGCCAAGACATATGGTTTGAAAGATACAGTACGAAGCTACTTTCAACTGACCCTCACTACAAGTTTTGGCATTGACTGAGATTGCCTTGCCAAATGTAAACAAATTTGAATCGCCCAAAATTGAGAGAGGTTATTTTAGACCTCAACAACACAAACCCATAGCCCCTAACAGTTTGTCAACACCTCTCACGAGATTTGAGATAAGAGCCTTGGAAGATCGCTACCCAATCATGCTTAATGCACCTTGGGGTCACTTGGGTTAAGCATGGTCCCGAGCATTCTAGTGACTCCGTGGGAGGAATGGGGTTGTCAATACTGTTTACCCAACCAACCGAAGCCGATGGAGCAGATGGTTTGATGCTAGGATAGATGGTTTGAAAGATACACTACAGAGCTCCTTTCAAATGACCCTCACAGCAAGTTTTGGCATCAAATAAGATTGCCTTGCCAAATGCATCCCATATAGCCTGATGATTTTTTGATACCTCACGAGGTCCAAGATACGAGCCTTGGAAGATCCCTGCCTAATCGTGCTTAGTGCACCTTGGGGTCACTTGGGTCAAACGTGGTCACGAGCGTTCCAGTGACTCTGTGGATGGAATCACTAATAGATTTGACCCCAAATTGCGACCAAAATTTTTGACCAACTTGCAAAATTGTTTTATTTGGTCGCATTATAAAAGTTAACTTTTCTTTTTTTTACTTTTATGCCCGTGTTGGTCGAAATTTCGACCAACACGTGCATAAAAATTAAAAAAAAGAAAAGTTAACTTCATTTTACACTTCCTATTACCGCCACTTCCTATTCAGTGCGGATGTCGTTTGAGTTTCTGGGAATTTCAGAATTTTTGGTTCTATGGAATCTCAATCAGGTCTTCCTGAACCGGAAATTGCAGGGAATGAAGATGCCCAGAAGTGTCCTCCAGATCCAGCCGCGTGGACGCCCAACCGAACACATCTCAGCATAAAGCAGCAGATGAGGAAGACAATGGAGGCCATTTACTTGGGCATTTGAAGCTACCTTCTTCTCTACCCTTGCT
>MU227746.1:255193-269369 GCA_018584345.1 Thuja plicata
GACCCCGGAATTGGCAAATATTTTTCACATATTCGGTCGACCCTATCACCCGACATTTATTAATATTGACCCAAAGCTCAGGCCCATCGCCCATCGATTTATTTAATTTTTCCATTTCTTACACGTTATCGCCAATGGAATATAAATTTTGGTCCCCATAAATTTACAACATTCGCCTATAATTTCTAAGTGACCCCAAATTGATGACCTATATTCGCCTGGCATTTTACGAATGCGTGTCTCTAACTGACATAATGTAGCCAACTTTATTAATCATGGGAAGGTATTGGACGACCCATAATCGCCTTGAAAATAACAAAAGACGTGTTATAATTACGCGGGCTTGGGCAAATATTTGTATACCTAATACCTCCCGCCGAATTTTCTGAATAAGGATTAGTGTAAAAACATTCTAATATCTCTATGATATCTCTATTTTTTATCATACTGAAGTTTCAGAAGTTTCATACTATTGAGTGGAACTGTATACTCAAAGTCAATACTGCAGTGGCGAGTCGCGACTACATTGCTGCATTTTAATTTGAGGCAAAGGTAAGTGATACTTATTCTATGACTGTGATTTGAGTTCATTTACATTATTTTGGAATAGGTTTGCAGAAATGGGGTTTCTTTTCCCTTTCAGCCTGAAATACACTGCACACCATTAATCTGTGCTCATCCAACGGTCTCTGGCACTGCCACACTATTGCTGGTCCTATTAACTTTTGGCTTGTCATTTGATGTGACTAGGACATGTGTGAGTGTCACTTAATCATTTTAAATTACAACTTCAGCTTATTAGTTATTACATTTAATAAATGTTATTAAATATTTAGTTTTACAGTGTAGTCGGATTTAGATTTTAATCAATTATTTCTATCTTATAATCATACATCGATATGATACATTGGCAAATTAAAAATAGAAACTTGCTCTGGACTAATAAAGAAACTTAATCATTTTAAAAATTCAAAATCTCAGTCTTCAAATTTAAAAAATGGAAGTACTAATCCATCGCTTAAGCATATACTTAAATGTCTAATACACAAGTAAATAAACTAATTAAAATATTGTAATCACAGAGAAGTCTAAGTCTTAAGAATCATTTTTTGTACCCATAAAAAGAAATTTGAAACGAACTTGGATTTTATTTTATTTTTTCAAAAAAAAATTACATCGTACGGTAAAAATAGAAACCTACTAGGCAACTTCTTATCGATATAAAAAAAAAGTGAAACTTTTCATGTCCATTGTCAAAAAACTAGGGTAACGGGAATGGGTAAACTAGGGAATTAGGGATCTTCATCTTCCCTTTCGTCTGAGTAGAATTTTCTAGAGAGGATAATCTCTGAGAATTCATCAAGCTATGTGTAGTCTGACTTGTCGAATTCATCAAGGTAAAACCATTTCCAGAGAAAATCCCTCCCAAGTCGTGTCCATTCCTTGTGTCACGTTAGTTGCTCATCATTGAGGTTCAACAGAAAGGGTTGTGTGGCCACATTACTGCCCGGCACAAACAGCTTGTGTATATCTCTTGGCCAAGGGATCCCCACCCCTAATCCCAAAAAAATAGCAACATTGACATCGTCCTTCAGGAATTTCTCTTTAAAAACCTTCCTCAACAACATCAACATATCCACCTTCTATCCTCCGAGGTCGAGGAGAGACACAAAAAACCAGGATGTAATGTCTGTGTAGACGTGGTATCTATCAACATTCTCAAGGAACTCTTGACCCAATAACATCAACACAACAGAATTTATAAAAGACTCGTCACCAACCTCCCTACAAACGGAAGTGAGGATTTCTTCTGAGACATTACCCAAAAAGGACCTCTAGTCATCTGGTGATGTGCATCTCAAACGGATTGGTGTATCCATCTTTAATTCTCAAAAGCCTAAAGACCTAAAAACCTAAACCTTAAAACCAGAGGCACAATTTCTACCATCGGCAGCTCTAACTCTTAATCTACCAAAAGAAAAATGAAGAAGAAAGAAACCAGATTCTCTTTAAATAGACCCGACCCCTTGATTGATAGTAGTGAGCACAGATACTTAGAAATTAATAATTATTCTTTCTTTAATTGTATTTAATGCAATTTCTATAAATGCATTATGTGTATTATGCATGTGAGAGATTTAAATCGACTGTCCTTAATCTTTCATATCTAAATGTAAATCTTTCCCATAAATTTTCTGATAAATGCATGTGTACTATTGACAGTTAAAGAATATCATTGACAAGGCATTTATTTATTTTTGAGTTACGAGTTACAAGTTGCAGTTGCACTATCCACCATCCACGTCAACAAATAACCAGTAGTAATCAATGATCATGGTTACGGTGCACTTTTTAAGCTTGATACGTGTCATCATTCTGGTGACTTCCTGCAGAAGTCGGTTTCCTTCCAAAATTCGGCCTGAAATTTAATTTCAGCCATTGATCTATGATGATCAAATGGTCTCAAATAATACATTTAACAATATCTAATTAGGTTATATGTCCAATGTGTGATCAACTATATTCGCAACAAATAAAAGCGATATTCGATGGATGTTGCATTAATTACTATGTTACGTGTCATTATTTGGGTGACTTCTTGGAAAACTTTGTTTCCTTCACAAAATTGGGCCAAAATTGGGCCGAGATTAAACCTCAGCCATTGATCTAGGATAATCAAACAGTCTTAAATAAGATATTTAATATTATTTGGCGTTGGCCCAAATGACACATTGACGAGTCCCATCTTTTGAAAATCGCCAAATAAAATATTTATTTTTCCCATAATTAACGATAGATTAGCCAATAAAATAAATATATTTTAAAACAACACATAAAAAGTGCTAGTACAAATATTATTTTTACCTTCACAAGACAATAATTCACCTCATATATAATATATTTTCCCCCCATTAATTTATAATTCGCCAGGATTTTATGGAATTTTCATTCGGGAGGGAAAACATCGCCTACGCCTTTGTATTATTTTCCTAATTTGGAAAAAAAATTTGCCATCATCAATAAAAAATTTCCCCTAAATTAATGTACGATTCGCCAGTATTTTACACTTTTTCCTAGGAGGGGGTTTCTTAAAGTTATCCCTACTTGAATGTTGAAATTTGTCGAAAGGGGTCATGGGGACTTCCTAGGGGTCCTAACAGTGATAAGGCGTACTAGGACCTAGGACCCCTAGGAAGTCCCCATGACCCCTTTCGACACATTAGAACACTCAAGTGTGTCATAAGGGGTCCTACGACCCCTTCAGACACACTTGATTTTTCCAATGTGTCGAAAGGGGTCATAGGAAGTTGCATGACAGACCTTTCTGCAGACATGTCCAAAAAATTCAAACATCTTCATACATTAGGCCTTACAAATCCAATTCTCACATGTCCTCCATGATGACATTTCCTGGGACAAAGATGACCACAAATTAATTTTTCTTTTCATTTCCTGGTACAAAATCTCATACTTCCATCGCCATACCTCCTTAAATCATGAGATTTGGTAACAACATGTCCAACATCATCTGGATGTTTAGGACAATATAGTGGTATTCCATTACCAACATACCCATTATCTATAAAATGCTTTATGATATCACTCCACAATGGAGAACTGTCTGAGACTAGCTTGGCATTTCCAAAGATATATAGACTAATTCTAGCCCTGGAAAGGGCAACACAAGTTCTGTTTGGAATGTTAAGGAATCCTATATTTTCTGATGTTTTTACATTCAAATTAGGAATTAAATATTTCTTGTACCAAAGAAAACAATATGATATCAACTCTCTTGTCCCTAGTCAAGAGTACATTTGCTAAGAATTGAGCTCTGACTTCTAGATCCTAACCTTGCTAGACTTCTCTCGTATTCATATATTCCCTCCAAAAAATAATCCAGAGCTCTGTTAGTAAAGCACACTATGAGAATGGGGCCAGAGGAATTTGAAATATTATAAAGAAAAGCCTTTACAATTTGCAACCTGGTAAACGTTTTTCCAGTGCCAGGAGGGCCCTGAATAATGGCCAATTTTTCTATGAGCCTATGATTAATGGCTGCCTCCTGGCTATCATCAAAAGAATCACATTTGCAGACTTGTTTCCAATCAAAATTACATTCAAGCTGAGTTTTTTTGGCTTCCAGATAAACTAACTTCTCTATAAACAGAATATTGAATGAAAGACCAAATTCTACACCATCTTAACCTCCTCTCATCATCACATATTCAACAGAGTTATAAACCTAGAAATCAAAGGACCCTTTCTGCTCAACAAACTCCCATTTTTTCTTGTAACTCCCTCTAATTTGCTTCATACACTCCCTATAAGATTCAAGTAAATCTTATCTTATAACCCTGAACTAGGTGTGTAAATAATTACATATACATTCTCATATGGCTCTGCAGTTCTCTATTTATAGGAATACAAGACTCTCCATCTGCGCCATCATTTTGCAAGAGTTCCATGGAAAGAGGTAATATATGGGTTTCTCTGAAACATTTCCCCTGCATAAAAAATAAAATTGTTGGCCCCAATTCATTATCTCTACATTTACAAACATAAATAAAACATCTATGCCAAAAACACGTTTCAAATTCGCTGGTATTCACATGACAACTAACATTACTCATTACCATGGACTAAATGCAAATTCTATGCCAATGTGTCGAAAGGGGTCATGGGGATTTCCTAGGGGTCCTAATGTGTGATAAGGTGTACTAGGACCCCTAGGAAGTCTCTGTTACCCCTTGCGACACATTGGAACACTCAAGTGTGTCCCAAGGGGTCCTACCACCTCTTGTGACGCACTTGAGTGATCCAATGTGTTGAAAGGGGTCATGGGGACTTCCTAGGGATCCTAACGCGTGATAATGTGTATTAGGACCCCTTAGGTCCCTCTGTGACCCCTGAGAACACATTGGAACACTCAATTGTGTCCTCGGGGGTCACAGAGGGACCTAAGGGGTCCTAGTACACCTTCTTATGCATTAGGACCCCTAGGAAGTCCCCATGACTCCTTTCGACACATTTCAACACTAAAGTGTGTCCCAAGTGGTCGTACGACCCTTTGGGGCACACTTGAGTGTTCTAATGTGTTGTTAGGGGTTACAGAGGGACCTAAGGGGTCCTAGTACACTTTCTCAAGTGTTAGGACCCCTAGGAACCCTCTATGACCCCTTTGGAAACCTTTTGGATGCCTTATACTGGTGTAATTAACCTAATATGTCCTATATAATATATATTATATATATACTATACTTGATTTTATTATATATACAACAATATTTTATATATAATATATTTTTTACTATCATATTGAATATATATTGTTTACTATATATATTATAATATAAAATATATATTACATACAATTTAAATATGAAGATATTATGTGATATATTGTAAAATACATATTAATATATAATACATATAAAATAATATATAATATATAATATATAATATATAATATAACATTTAATATTAATATATATTATATAATATTTAATGTAAAATGTATATTATATAATATTTAATATATAATAGATATTATATAATATTTAATATATATATTATATAATCTAATATATATATTTTGATATATAATATATCATATGAAGGATGGAGAAATGGGAGAGAGAAAGGGGTTGGAAAAAAATTAAGAGGGAGAAAGGGGAGGGAAAATTTAAAAATCAAAATTCTGCCGGCATTTTTGGGTACCTGATTAGGCTCGGTATTGCTTTGTGCACCAAACCTACATGGTCAACTATACAACTATCACAAAAATGTGTTTTCCCCTTGTTTCTCTGAGTTCCAAATTTCGACCATGTAGTTGACGAATTTTTTTTCACCCGAATTTGATGAAATGAAAAGGGTATCTTAAGGAGATTACCAGCTTTCTATCAATATAATTGCTATCAAATTTTGAATTTGGTAAGTAATTATTAGTTATTTTCTAATTGAGTTACCTCAAAAGTACTGATTTATATACTGATTGAAAAATGACTACAACTTTTAGACAGTATAATATTTTTGAAATCCGAAAAATGCGTCACATTCTATGCTTTGCCTACTATAAAGGGAGAATTTTTTTTTTGAATTTTGTAAATTTTTCAATAAGTTAAGGTGGTTAGACATGAAAGTTTTTTTATTTTGAAAATGTTGTAGTAGAAAATTCATAATTAATTATTTTTTTGGAATAAAATTATAAAAAATATGCATCATATATGGGCATGAGTCTACTACTTATATATAAAATCTTATCATTTGATTATGATTAAGGTGGTCAGACATACACCTACTTATTTTTTTCCTGAAATTTTTGTACTGCTGCATTGAAATCTATACTTTTCACCAATCATATTAACTTTTTTTCAAAAAAGGCCTAGTAGTTTAGAAACTAAATTCAATTTTCTACAGATTCTATTCTTACAAAATTTTGATATTAGGTTGATAGCTAGTTGAATTTTCACGTCAAGTTGACTAACCCTGATTTGCTAATTTGTCATTGCCACTTAAGGGCATAGTTTGGCCCCTCATGATCTTGCACATACCCAAGAGCCTTATCCCCCTCATTAGGAATCAGTTTAATGATACCTCTATTAATAGAACTACCCAAAGTGCCTTTGTCATAAGCTTCAACATAGATTTCATACAGGTCATTACAAATCTAGTTAATATTGGCTTTATAAAAACTCAATAGACAGACCATCAGGTCTAGGAGATTTATCATTCTTTAAAGTATTAATGGCTTTAACAATCTCCTCCATAGTCATGCCCTGTCCTAGAAGTTTAGATTCCTAGTTGGAGATCCTATTGGGGATGAGGGTTCTATACTCCTCTCTGAAGGAAATGGTCTCGTTAGTATCTTCCGAAGTAAAAAGATTATGGTAAAATGAGGAAAAAGCCTTTTTAATCCCTTCTATATTATCAATTTCATTATTATCAACAAGTCTTTTTATGGTTTCATTAGAGTGTTTTTGTTTAAGCAGATTAAAGAAAAATTTGGATCCTCTATCACCATATTGAAGCCAGTGGGCAAGGGATCTAATACTGGCTCCCTAGATTTTAACTTGCTGATGCTGTCTAAGCTCATCTCTCGCCCTAGATATAGTAGGGATAAGGTTAATATCAGAGGGATTTGATTGAATGTCAAGCTTGACAGATCTCAGATTGGAGGAAAGGATTTTCTTAGTAAATCTATAGTCTTTGGCCTTCTTCTACCCAATAGTTTGGAGAAGAGCATGCCAAGAAAGCAGATTGTGCTCCCACATATCAATACAGGATAGGGAGGAAGAACAATTCTTGTTAATATTTCTGATAAGTTGAATGCTGAAAGAACAACAACATCCTTGAGCAGGGAAGAGTAATGAATCTCTGGCAGCCAACCTTGGGGGATTAAGGTAATTGTTAAACTTAACAAAAATAGAAATAGGATGGTGATCAGAGAGTGAAGTGGGGGTCACAGTAACCAAGTTCCCTTACACATTGGGGAGGAAGGAAAAGTAAATTTTGTTGGCATAAAATCTATCAAGTCTAGCATATATCCAAGAAGGGCCTTGCTGGAAGTTGCAATTGGTATTCCAAAGAGATTGGTTAGTTTTCAAGTTGCCATCCAGAGGATCAAATAGAAGTTTAGAATGCTTCATCCTAAACCATTGCCCCTTCTCCCAATCCTTCCAAGAAAAGGGGACCCCTCCCTCTTTATCCATTTGAGACTCAATCATATTAAAGTCTCCTCCAAAGATCCATGGTATATTAGGGAGGGAAGCCAGCCAAGGCTAGAGGGTCGATCTTTCCTTGACATCATTGGATGCGTACATGGAACAAATACCAAAGTTGAGAGTACTGGTTCTAATAATAACCTAGGTGACCCTATTACAAGGGGATACATCTTTGTTAGTAATATAGTTGGCCCATTTAGGGTTTATTAACATTCCAACCCCGCCCCTACCTTTCGGATGGTCATAATAGATTTTAACGGCCTCTTTCCATATGTAATCAAGATTAACTTCAAGCATGAAACCGACAAATTTTAATTTCTGCAACATAAGAACATCTATGGATTTAAGAGCATCCAAAAATATTTTGACAATATACTTCCTATTTGGGGACTCAAGTCCCCTTATATTCTAGGATATGTGATTCATGAGGAGCCAGGAGGGAAAGGGGCACATCGTAGGTCTGTGGACTGAACATTGACAGTAGTGGAAGTATTAAAGGTAATGTCCTCCTCAAATTTCCCATTTGATGTTTTATTCTTCGAGCCCAGGGGGCATCCTCTTCTTTTGGATTTGGGGATATCGTTCTTCCATTCAAAATCATCAATGTCAAATCCAGGAGGCATCATGACCTCCATATAAGTAGCAGAATTAGGGTTCATGGAGGCATATATAATAGATGGGGATTGGCCTATGGGGACGAATATTAGAGAATGATTAGAAGTAGCAAGAAGGATTTCCAGAATATAGTCGTCATCTATCTCTTTAAAAACCTTCGGTGGGAGGTGTTGACCTTGGTTGTTATCAATGTTTAGGCAACCAGCTATAGGAGATGAAGAATCAATGGGGTAGCTACCAATGTGAGAGCTATCAAGTTCATTCAGAGGGAAGATAAGGAAGAAACTTTAGTTACAGTACCCTGTTTATTAGCGTTCCTCCTCTTATTGGATTTCTTGGTAACCATTTGAAAACCGTCGGGTTGAGGGTTGGTTTGAAGGTTGACTGAGGAATGATGCAAGCCCGCGGGGGTTTCAATTCGAGCTTGGGTGTCCTGCGGGGAAGGTGTGGGAGAAGTATCTTTAGCTTTAGGCGGAACCAGCTGGGGCGTCGCAGAGGCCGAGGTCGTGTTCATGGTAAGAGAAACAGGGAGGAGGATGACATCACAGTTTCAGACTTACACTTAATGATGGGACACTCTTTTCTTGGGTGACCCTCCTTTTTCCATAGGAAACACGCATTTAACCCTCCCAAAATTTTAATTGGGCAGGAATAGGATTCCTCTGAGATGTTAATTTCTAGGGCAAAAGGGATATCAATACCAAGTTTTAGAGAAACCATAGCTCTGGTGTCCATGTGGGGGACAAGTATGGTGGTCTCATCAACTCTAATGACCTTATCCAGAGGTTCAAGCAGGTGGTGAAGAAACTACCACAAAAACGGAGGAAGGTTTTTCATAATGATCCGTCTTAGGGCCGACAGAGAGAGAACTTCCTCATGGACAACCTCTGGTGTCCATGCTAGGGCACGGAAAGATGTATTGCCAATAGTCTAGTATTGCCTCTTAGTGATGGCTTCCTGTGATTCAGAATCTTTAAAGAACATAACAAATAATCCTTTTTGTATTTTCCTACAGAACGAAATATGATTCCCTAGTTTCAAATTCCAATAGTTATGGAACCAGTCGTCAAGGAATTTTTGAGCAGGGCTTTTATCAGGTTCAACCGCAACAAAGAAAATAGTACAATCCTTTAATCTATTCTTTTCCTTCTCAATTTTTCTAGCCATTTCAGAGTTTGGAGAAATAGAGAAGGATGCCAGAGCATTCATAGAGACCTTACCTGGTTCGGGCACTTCATTAGAGCATGTAAGTTTGAATCTTGCACTAGCACAGACTGCTGAGGAGGAATTTGCCACAGCTTCCCAGAAGGTTTTGAGTGGAAGAGTTGGAGTCAGTGAGCCATTACTTTTCTTTAATGGGCTCGCCAAGTTGGGCTCCATGGGAGCCTTAGGGGAATTAATGGCAGAGGGTAAGACCTCTGCCGAAGGTCTGAGAGAAAATTGAAATGACATGACAAAATGAATGCATTTAACCAGAACAAGCACACCTAGCGATAATCGAGTGACACGCGTACATCGGAGGTAGAGAGGTCGCAGTTAAAACACAGAGCTTTTAAATTGTTTTTTTTTTGTTTTGAAAATAGTCATAGTTTCTATAAAGTTCTAATTTATATTTTTGAAATTTTCCACACACACACACACACATATATTCTTTTCTTTTTTCTGAGGCTTCCTCGATATTGCATATTTTTCTACAAGATTTTCGACATGCACATTATAAAATTAAAATTTCAATAAGTTAATTTTTATAATTTCTTTATCTTTTATTCTCTATGTTTGAGGAAATACTAATATTTATTAGCAAATCTTTATATTTTAAAGAATATTAATGCTTCCAAGCAATTTTCTAATATTTTATAAAAGATTAATATTTCTTAACAATTTTTTATATTTTAGAAAATATTAATATTTTTTAATAATTTTCTATATTTTAGAATACTAATCTTTCTTAATGACTCCCTAAGTTTTGAGTAGCCTAATATTTTTGAATAATTATTTGATATTTCATAACAACTATCTATATTTTTGAAAAAAAACTAATAGTTCTTAGAGACCCCTATATTTTAGGGAATGCTACTATTGTATTTTAGGGAACACTAATATTTCTTTAAAATTTCATATATCTTAGGGAAGACTAATCTTTCTTAATGATTTCCTATGTTTTAAATGATACATATATTTGTTTAACAATTCTTTATATTTTAAGGAATACTAATATTTTTTGAATTTCTCTTACTTTTAGGAAGACTAATATTTCATAACAATTTCTTACGTTTTAGGGAAACTAATAATTTTTTGTGATTTTCTATTAAAATTTGTTATTTTATATATAATTACAAGACTAAATATTAAATAATTCTTATATTTCTATTACAATGTACTATAACAACAAGTACACACCACTAAATGACACTTGTTTATTTCTTTTTTAATTGGATAAATAAAATTTACTAGATAATTATAATAGTGTGAAGAACATAATAGCTATAGTAACAATAGTGTTCCAAAGAGGATGACAATCTAACTCTTAGTAATGAATTATTTCTTAAAATAAGTAAATTTTGATAATGAAATCTCTAAAAAACATAGTTTAAGATAAATTTGTCAAAATCATAATTGTGATAATTTGAACTATATGATTAACTAGTTGATTTTAAGTTTGAAAGATATATCCTAAAATTGCAACTGAAATTGAATTTGTCAATATTAAAATTTGTAAATTTTTTAACTTTTCAATAATATAATTCATTATGTTAATTAATATATAAATTGAACATCATATAATGCAAATACGATATTGAAAATTAATAGATAATTATTAAATAATTTGTTCTATTCAATATTATTATACTAATTATTATATTAAATCAATACAAACATGATATTTTATAATATCAATAACAATACTAAATTATAATTATAATGTTTATAATAGTTATATCAATATAATATAAATGGATTGTAATAATTTTTATTTTTGTTTTTAAAATAATATGACAATAACATTTATATTTTAATTATATTATCATCTATTCTTTACAATTATTTTAATTTAGTTAAGAATCATTTAAATGTTTAATTTTATTTACATTACCTAGTTTTTATATTTAAATAGACATTAAGAATTAGTTTACAATTAATTAATTTGTTTAAATGTTATTTAATTTTAGTTTAAAATTTATTTTATTAAATTTATATTTTTCATTTAAGAGAGCCTTTTATTTTAAATTTGTTTTATTCATGTTATTTAGGTAAAAAATAGTTATAATGGTCAAATAATTAATTTATACTTGTCTATTAGATAGATCGTATATGACTTTTCTTATATTAGTTAGAGGGTAGATTAGATTATGATTTGATATAAATAGATTCTTCTAAGTAGTTTGTATTACAATTTTATTTAGTTGAGATGTGCATAAGTGAGAGTTGGGTAGATAAAAGTTGGCAATTTGTAATTATTTGTTGCAAATATGTTTTGAATAAAATTGTGGTTATTGGTTGTAATCTAATGCTCATTTAGAGGGAGATTCTTTGCCATCGATTTTTGTGTTTGAGGTTTGAGTTACAACTGGAGGGGAGTTTCTCTTATTCATCACTTTTCTACCTTAAGTGGATGATAAGTTGTCACTTTATGTCTCAAGTCATAAGATTAAGACACATGATAATCTTATGCTATCATATGTTAAACTTGGCCTATATATTACCAAGGGGTCCACTTTATAAATTCATATCCATCTCATTATATTATTTGCATCCTTGATAGAATAACATTATTCTTTCATTGCTGAGCACACTTTCATGAAGTGCCTTGATCTTGGGTGGTTATACTCTTTAGCCAATCTTGCATAGCATAGAGAATTCTATAACCAACTCTAACAATTCCTATCTCGAATTTCAAGTAGGATAGAACTGGGAGGACAAGGAACAAGTTTTGGGCATGACTAGGTGATTGTCCCATAAAATTAGAGAATGAGTAAAAGAGCTCCAAAAGTTGAGGAACACCTACACCCTTCCCTTCCCACAACCCCTTCATCACTCCTCAAGAAAATATAGTGGTTAAAACTAATAATAGTAAGTTATTATGTTGTTATACGTACATTATCAATGAATTAACCAAACAAACAATGAAATATCAAATTAGAGTTACATTATAACATATGAAAATTGATTTAGGATGTAGCAATAAACATATTATAATAAACTACGATGAAATATAAACAAAATAATGATATCATTAACCAGATTCAATGTGAAAGTTATAGAATTTTGTTAGTCCAAATCTTGATCTTTGTCCTTATGTTTGATTTTTAGAGTCACCATGTTATTTTTGTGAATCTTAAAGCTGCTTAAGTCCTCATGTTCAAATTATCAGTGAAAGGGTCCCCCCTGTGGTTCATCTGTGTTTGTAAAAAAGGAAAATCATTTGCTAACATGTTTCTTGAATAGGTTTGAACATGTTTGAATAGCCTCGAACAACCTTGAACTTAGTTCAAGAGTGTTCAAGAGTGTTCGAGCTCGTTAATGTTTTTATGAAGCGGTGGCAGGTGAATAGCGTTCTCACTAAAAAGGTGTCTCATGATCGCAATCTTCAGAGTTTTTGTTTAATTGAAGTCGGGAATCAGTAGTTAAGTATGGGACTTCTAAGTTTGAAGATGGAGGCATGATATAAAAAGGAACGGGCTTGAACAGTGGTGAAGACATAAGAACACCCTTGAACTTGGTTCATTCATGTTCAAGAGTGTTCGATGATTTTAAAAAAGTGACACATGACATAAGTAAAGGACTACCGCCATCATTTTAGTTGTGGACCCTACCTAGAAAAAGCTTTTAATGAAGGAAAGTATTGGCGGCAGTTAGACGTGTCTGAGCTGTCAAATTAATGAGGAATTTGTGTGGCATAAAAGTTTGCGCAAATGGAAATAAATGGTTGCATGTGTGAAAGATCACTTCATTCTCCAAGCTTTTATTGCCTTTATGATGGGCGATTAATTACCAAATTCGTGGTCTTTCTTATTAAAACTCTTCTTAGCGTTCATTATTTTTTTGAAATACTGTTGTTGTCTATGTGCGTGAAGATTGAAGGTAAGGGTTTTTGGAGCTCCAATTGCAGAATTTTCCATAGTGATTAAGGTAAGTCAGGTTGCCATTCCTACAGTGTTTAAATTTAAGAGCTTGTGAAATTTACGGGAGTTTCTGTAACAATTCTCAGTCTGTTCTTGCAAGAATGAAGTCTGCATTCCATTTGTTCGGAAGTGTGTCTAGTTTGGTATGTGAAAATCTTATTGTAACAGACACAGATTTAGAGGGATATGATGTAGAAGGAATAGCTGATAGGCTCACTGTTTCTGTTGAAGAAAGTGTCCCTTCTCTTGAAATTTTAAGTAGTGGGTTGTGTGTAGCCGCTTGCTTTCCTCCTGTAGTGGTATGTCCTGAACTTGTCCATGAGTGTATCTGACACTATGACCAGCGAACCAAATCAATTCTCAAAAGAAATGGTGAGGTATTAATGGCTGTGAATAGGGGAATTGTTTCTTCAGCTTTCCAAATCCAAGAGAAAACTTTTTCTGCCTTTTCTCCTACACAATCCTTTGTTAAGTTCAAACCAAATGCTGATGGAAACCGTACCGCAATAGCCAAGCACTGATTATTAAATGCCCAAAGGGGAGGTTCCCACTTACCCAAAAAGCTTATCAGAAGTCATGTGCATCCATATATTAGTGATATTATGGTGATGTTACATAGAGTCAGAGGGTCATCTGAGGCGTTCTTATTTTTAGATTGGTTGTTCTGCTATGTAGAAATTGTTTTAGAGGGAAGACACAAGTTGGATTGGGCCGAAT